>VZSE01014816.1:25968-46449 GCA_013398275.1 Promerops cafer | reverse complement strand
AATATAAATTATAAAATGAATATAAATTATAGACTCATAATATATAGAATATCACGTATTCTAATACATAGAATAAATCTATTTAATTCAGGAATGTTTTCCACAGAGTCCTTCATTTTCCTGGTAAAAGGGCTGCCCACAGAGGTTGTCCAGTGCCCATTCTTGGAATTTTTCAGGATAAAAGTCCTGAGCCTGGTCTGGCCTCAAAACTAAGCCTAAAAAGGGGCTTGGGCAGGAACTTCCTGAGCTCCTTCCAACGTGGATAATCCTGTAATCCTATAAAAGCCCCTCCAATAAAAAGCTGCTCTGCAGTGTCTGAAGACCACAACCATCTTTTAACAGCTGTTACATCCCCAAAAAAATCCTTTAATTCCCATTTACCAAGGGCTACTTACACTTGGCTTGAGCCTCCACTGAATCCCGTTGTTTCCTGTCACCATCACTTCATACTTCTCATTGTCTCCACAATTAAATTTATTGATCTCATTCTCGGCAGAAATCAGCAAAAACGAAGTCTCAAAAATCTCCGCCCCGTAATATTTGGTCAGGATCTCCAAGGTGGATAAATATTTCACCTTCAGATCCCGTGGGGAGACGCTGTTGTTGCAGATGGTTTTGTTGTTGAACTCCTTCAGGAAATGCTTGAAGACGTTATTGATGCGAATCCTGGTCAAGAAATTCCTCTGCCTGATGGTCTTGTTGAGAGTCTCGGGGATGTAATGCTTGTAACTGGGAGGAGAAGGAAGGAATTAGATCCCCCCTGGGAGAGCAGCAGAGCCACAGGGACAGAGATTGGCCCCAGCTCACCTGATGTCCTTGGGAAGCTCCGGCAGCTTCACGTTCTTCTTGATGGCGTCGTGGGAGATGGCCAGGACAGCCATGCCCAGACACTCATTCTCGATCTCGTGCACCTCCTGGTCGTTTTTGGGGTCACGGATGGGTGCCAGGCCCTTCACTAGGTCATACTGGCCCTTAACAGAACAAAAAATCCCAAATTACCCATTTGGTCTTTCCCTGAGCCAGGAATTCATCCCGGGATCCTTGGGCAAGGAGAAGCTGGAACCTCCTCCCCCTTCTTTTATACATCAACTCACCAAAAATTCACTTTTTAAAAAAATTAACTACAGAAATCACCATCCCTGGCCCCTTTTAGTGCCTCCAATATTTATTTTCTGGCCCACAAAACCAACTTTGTCTCTCTCTCTTCCCATCCAAAGTCTCCATGAATCTCATGGATTCATCTCTAGGCCAAGTCTTGCCCTGGGACAGCCTGGAAAGTGTTTGGTTATCAAAGAGCAAAGACATTTCTGGGCCTTGGTGCTTTAATGTTTGCCTGGAATTCTCTTTCCTTGTGGTTTCCCAACTAAACAAGAATTTGCTGGAGCAACTCCATGTTGTGTCTTTTTCTGAAGGGCAAACTTCTATTTCCAAGTGTGAAAATCCTGCAGGAATTCTACTCTGAATCAACAGTAAATGAGATTTCCTCAGTGCATTCCATTTGCTCTTTCACCAACCTGAATTTTCCCTTTTTTTTGGTGAAACCTGACAGCTTCTGGTTTGAAAAATCCTTTGGAAGGTACAAGAGGAGAGCAAAACTGCAGTGAGGTTATCAATCTTTATCACCACGGGGTTATCAGTAAATGTTTATCAATCTTTTAACACCACCCAAAAAAAAAAACTCATTAAAAGGAGCCAGCCCTGGCAGATTTCCCTCTGCTGCTGCTCCTCTCCAGCCCCAGAATGTCCCACAAAAGGTGCCTGACAGCATTTATAAACACAAATAATTCACTTTAGAAGAAAATATCTATAAAAATAAAACCCTTTTTGGACGAGGAGAGTTTCTTTACACCTCCTTCATGTAGCAAATCCTCTCCTCTCCACCAGGCAGCAGCAAAAAGAAAACCCTTTCCAGTACTAACAGGATACATAAAGTGTATTTTAGGAGCTTCAAAAGAGGCTTTTAAAGCAGAATCCCACAGTTTTTATGGGAATACAGCATCAGAGAGAATTCCAACCTGTGCAAAGATGTATTCCAGGGAATTGGCATCGAGGATTGGGGTTCCCTCTGGGGCCAGCTTCTTGTCGTAGGCCTTGGCCTTCCTGGGGGAGTGTCTCCACACCGAGGGCTCGCTCTCACTGGTCCCGTGCCAGTTGGTGAAATAGTATCTGGCAAAAAAAGAGTCAGAAACTTGAAAAAGTTTTTGGGAAAAGCCTCCCTTTCCACAAGATAATTTGGAGTTTGAAAAGCAAAGCAGTTAAAAGGAAGAATCGGTCAAACCTCGGCCTTAAGCTTAAGTGGTTCAACATTCCAAGCACATTCCTGGCCTGAGGAACTGGGGGAAATGATAAAATTATTAAAATGATCATTAAAATTATTAGGTATTATTAGATTTTTTTTCTTTTTTTTGTGTGTTAGAGAGATGGAGCACCTCTCCTGTGAGGAAGGACAGAGAATTGGGATTGTTCATCTGGAGAAGGGAAGGATCCAGGGAGAGCTCAGAGCCCCTTGCAGGGCCTGAAGGGGCTCCAGGAGAGCTGGAGAGGGACTGGGGACAAGGGACAGGACACAGGGAATGGCTCCCACTGCCAGAGGGCAGGGATGGATGGGATTTTGGGAATTGGGAATTCCTGGCTGGGCTGGAATTCCCAGAGCAGCTGGGGCTGCCCCTGGATCCCTGGCAGTGCCCAAGGCCAGGCTGGACGGGGCTTGGAGCAGCCTGGGATGGTGGAAGGTGTCCCTGGGGTGGAATGGGATGGGATTTAAGGTCCCTCCCAGTCCAAACCAGTTTGGGCTTGACATTTATAAAGCCCCAAATCTGCAGTGGTCAAGGCCAGAGTGTCTCAAGCCTCAGTGCAGAGTCAGGATCTTCAGCAAAATAAAATTAGGTCAGCTCTTCTTAGGCAGGAACTCCAACCCAAAACTGTGCCAAAAACTCCTGACAAGAACCAGAAGATAGTCAAGAACTCTGGGCTGAAGCCTGAAGAGCAGAGCAAAGCAAATCCTTCTGAACTCCAAAGGAAATGACTTTGCTTCCCTCTTCTCCTGCAGAAGACGAGTCAGAATTAATAACTCCAATTCTTTTGTTATTTCCTGAAAATAATTATGGGCAAGGTATTGTGTATTGTTTGTGACTGAGAGGAGAATTTGCTGCTTTTCCTAATTAAGTGTTCTGATTAAGACAACACTGAGGAGTTACAAAAACAATTGGAGTCCCATTGTTTGAGGGATGAGTAAATAAAGGAGAATCTTTTCCTTGGAAAGCTCCTTGGATTCCTGAGAGGGATTTTTGGTATTTCACTTCCACAACAGGAACAGGCACACAAATTTCCCCATTCCCAAGGCAGCTGGGAAGGGAACTGGAGCAGGACCCAGCCCTCCTTCAGAGCATCCTCCAGGAGCTGGGAAGGGGAATTTGGGCATCACTTGGGAAGGTGGATTTGGATTTCAGCCTGGCCAGGGAGTGCTGGAAATGTCCTGCTGTTCTCACTCACCTCCAGCAGCTCCTTCTTTCCAGAGCTTCCAGGAAATTGTTATCCCAGAACGGGCTGGAAGGGATCTGAAGGATCATCTGCTTCCAAAATCCCTCCAGAAGGGAACTGGATCCCTTTTCCACACCAAAAAAACAAACCCAGCCATGGAAGGGTTAAATTCTCCTCCTCTGTGAGCCAATGACTCCAGGATGTTACAAAATCCTGGGGTTTCTCATGCTGGAGCCCATTTTTTTTAAAAAAATAAAGAACTTGAGGCAAGTGTGAAAACCACAGGGTACTCACAAAGTTTCTGTGAAAAGTCCTTTTAAAACATCACCAAAAGTGCAGCAGCATCTGGCACTGATTTAGGGGAGAGGAGGAGCAGAAATTCACACAGAGAACAAAAAGCTCTCAGCAGTGGGAGGAAAGTCAAACCCCTAAAAACATTCCAACCCAGTCACAGCATTCATTTTAGAAATATATTTAAAAAGGACACGACTAAAACCTATCAGTGTAATCAAAAATACAAATTATTTCATTTCTGAATTGTCAGGTACAGTTAATCCACTGCTCTGTTAAAAAAGCCCAGACCATTTTCCTTTTTTCCCAGTGGAATTCTGCCTCTGGCAGAGCTCAGAACAAACCAAATTCATTTAGGGAGCAGTTTCACAACCCAAAACCCACATAGAAATAAATGAAATAAAGCAAAACACCACGAGGACATGAATGTGTTCCTGGGGAAATGGGAATCTTTGGATTTCAGTGCTTAACTCTTTCTGAAATGCATCTGAAATTATTTAAAATCCATATTTTTGGCCCAAAGTTTGTCAGTTTTCATTCGAGGAGTACAAGAGACAAAAGAGATTTCCCAGCCAAACTTCAAATCCCAACTCCAAAGCTGAAAAAAATTTAAAGAAATTTAAAATAGTCAAAAGAAAATAATAAACCACCAGAACTTTTAACTAAGGAAAGCAGGGGCATTTCCACAGCTTCATTGATGAAATGGTACAACAGAAAAAATATAGAAAATAAACTTTAGCATAAATTAATTTTGTTCATAATTATTTTCAGGAAACAACAAAAGAACTGGAGTCATCGATTATCTTAAATCACCTTTTTGGGTTATGAACAGCCAAAAATTATTTTTAAGATGGAGCTGTTTAGGCAATTTTAAGGAAGGGGCCTCCCATCATTCACCCAGAGCAGAAACACAAACACCAAACACAGCAAAAACTGGGTTTTAAGAATTAAAAGTTCTTAATTAATTAGCTAAATTTAAAAGTTAATTATTAAAAAATTAATTAAATTTCGAAGTTCTTCATTAATTAGAAGTTCTTAAGAATTAAAAGGATTAAATCCCCACAACTACACTTTAAATATCACCTTCTTTTACTGAGAAAAAGAGAATTTCAGGCTCAGGGGAAACTGCCCAGGTTCACATTACAGCAGAAGTTTTTATTTTTCAGGGTGTTGTTACTGTGCCTGATCTCAGGTACCCAGTGCTCTGTAAAAATCTTTTAGATTCCCTCAATTCTGTTATTTTGTGGGGTTTATCTGCCCAACCCCATCACAGCTGGGTCAATCTGAGATCTGGGTTAAGGCATGAATAACACTAATTAAAGAATAAAGGAAAATACTCCAGCATCCTCTTCCTCCTCCAAAAATAGGAATTATCATTACTTGGAAAGCAAAGATCAGTCATTTTCCCTTGCAGCAGTTCATCCAACAACAACAATTCCAGTCTGGAATCCAAGTGGAAACACCTCCAGCTCAAAAATCACATTGCAGAGCCCTCTCTTTGCATTTCCCTGCACCCCAAACTGCCTCTGAGTGTGGGAATATTATTTAAAAGGTTATTTTTTTACAGTTGGCCCTTGAAGAATTAAGAAATCCGTGGACTTCCTGAAGTTTCTGGATTAATTAGTCCTGTAAGCCAAGTTTATTTCATGTATTTTTCTCCTATATAGAGCACTTAAAGGTCATTTTGATACAAGAGAAGTCAGAGTAATAGTAATAGTAATAAAAACAATAACAACAATAGTAACAATAACAATATTAACAATATAATAATGTTAAAATAATGTTAATAATGTTAATAATGTTAATAATGTTAATAATGTTAATAATGTTAATAATGTTAATAATGTTAATAATGTTAATAATGTTAATAATGTTAATAATGTTAATAATGTTAATAATGTTAATAATGTTAATAATGTTAATAATGTTAATAATGATAACAATTATAATAATGATAATAATGATAAAAATTATAATGATGATAATGATGATAATAATAATGGTGATGTAATAATAATAATAGTAATAATAGTAGTAATAGTAGCAATAGTGGCAATAGTAGTAATAGTAACAACAGTAATAACAGTAATAACAGTAATAATAGTAATAATATAATAATAATAATAAATAATAATAATAAATAATAATAAATAATAAATTAGGTTTCTAGCAACTCCTAAAAGGATGAAAACTTTCCTTGCTCAGCAGCTGCCAGAATTCCTGCCCTCATTCCCACTGGATGAGCTGGAGCACCCTCTCAGCCCCAAATCCAAGTGCTGGATTTCCAGGATGCCACCTGGGGTACCTCTGAGCCCAAGATCCTGGGAATATGCTGGCTCCTGGTTTGATTTTTCCATGTTTCCCCACAGACCCCTTGCAGTCCTGGAGAATTCCAAAAGCAAAATCCTGCTGCCCTTTCCTTTTAAGAGTAAAATTCCCCCTGATTTCAGTGGGAACTGGAATGCTTCAAAAGGAAATTCATCCAGAAAAACACTGACACAAAACCCAATTTTCCAATTAACTCTGACCTTGTTCACTCCCAGCTTTGTGAAAACAACTTCTCGTGCTTTTTCAACTTTTATTTTTCAAGGTTAAATCCCAAAGATGCAAAGAAATCAGGAAATATTTTGAAGCTCCTGCTGCTCACCTCTCCTCTAAGCTGTGCAAACCAAGCTGCTGCTTTTGGTTTTGCTTTCCTGCTTTTTCAGGGAGCTCAGGAATAAATAAATCTCTTTTTTTTTCAGGTGTTTTTTCTTACCTCATGCGGTAATGGAGCCTGAAGGATGATTTTTCCTCCACCTTGAAGACCTGGTTTGGTGCATACCAGAGCTTTTTGTTCTCATCATACAGAGCAAAGAGGTTGTGGCACAGAGGGGACACAGCTGGCACAAAAAATACACAAATGGATGAATCATGAGGCTCCAGCACACATCCACACCCCAAAACACAAATGCCCAAAGCAAATATTGGATCATGAAAAAGAAACTGATACTGGGATTAGCTTGAAACAAATATTAGGGAGGAAAGGTTGAGGTGGAGCTGTCACCTTGGTTCAACCCATGGAGGTTGGGGTGGATTAAACTGATATTTCTGGTGTTAAAGTGATTCTCAAATCCTGATTTTGCCCAAGGTCTGAGCTTCAAGGAAATTACTTAAAACCTTCATTTTGTCCAGGTCACAGATATGGGAGTTTTACCAAACCCACAACTTTGTTCTCAGCTTTATTTCATTGATAAATTCAACCCCCAGGGGTGAAAAGAGGCTTTAGCAAACAAGCAGAAAGCTTTGGTCATTCCACAGAGGGGTTTCCAGCTAAGAACAGACTTTGACATCAGTGGGCTGATCTGCTTTAACTTTACTCCATCCCAGAGCTGTGCTGTGTTTACAGATCTGGTTGAATTCCCTGCTCCAGCTCTGGGAGCAGCTGCACCATCTGAGGGTTCACAGCTCCTGCACCCCAACATAAATAGGTGGGTGTTAAACACCCCTCACTGTGCTTAAATCTCCTAAAAAGCAACATCAGCACTCACTTGGTGAGGTTTGTCCTGCAGATTTACATCATTTCACCCATCCCCATGGAAGAGGAGCAATTAGGCAAATGAGCTGAAGGGGATTACCAGAATCCAGGGGATGTGGGCAAAGAAAACATTTGAGAGGAAAATTCCTGCCCAGTTCCCCCATTCACACCCCACAGCAGCTGGATAACATTTGCTGTTCCGTGGGGAAAGATCCTCAGAACTGCAAATATAAAATCCCACTGGCTTGTGAGATCAAGCAGAGATTAAATCCATTTTTCCCTGTGGAATTACAGGTATTTTGCTGAGCCCCAGCCCAGAGGGAACAGCACAGCACTGACCCTGACACGTGAGGGATGCACACGAGGTAAAAGCAGCTTTGTGGGGATTTATTGGGATAGGGTGGCTCTTCCTCTGGCTGACATGCCTCCCTTTGGGTGCTGCCAGGCCCCTGAGAACTGAAATAAATCCAGATACTCACAACACCTCTGGGCAGCCTCAATGCACAGCTCCTCCGAGGTGAACTCGCCGCTGGAGTAACAAATGGGGGCTTTGTCCTGCAGGTAAAAGAGGATTTCCAGCCCCTGGTGTTGAGCCTCCAGGTTGAGTTCATTTTTCTTCGTGCTCCTCATTTTTGCACAGAAAGCCATGGCTTTGCAATCTTCTTTTACGTTGAGGCTGAGGGAGTGGGGGGAAAGGAGCAAAGGGAAATGTGAGGGGGAGTTGGAATTGTCAGGGCACAAATCCATCACTGCTGGCTGGGAGGGGCCAGGCACCACAATTCTCAAAACCCTCAGGTGGGGATTTATTCAAAAGCAACCAGGTGAAAAGGGGAAAAAAGAAATGTCAGTGATAATTCTGATTCTGGGAGCTCTGCTCCAAATCATTCCCTTCTCTTCTGGTGCTTCCACAGCTTTTCCTCTTTTCAAAGCACAAATAACTTTCACATCCTTCAGCACCTAATTGGCTGGAAAACAACACTTGAGCCTGAGTGATTTAAACAGCTCCTTTGAAGTTTCCTTTTTTAAAAAGTCAGCTTCTATTTTTACAGCCCCTTAACAGCAAAACACTTCTCATTGTTTTCTCCCCTCTCACCCTTTGTGTTTGAAACTGCTGATGTTTTATGAGTCATGATGTATTTTATAAGATTTATTGGCATTTATTTTTTTATTACTACTTCTCTGTCTCTCCAGGAGGAAAGGGTAGCACTGAGTAGGTTTAATACAAGAGCTTTTAGATTGCCAAGGATGCACAACAGGGCAGCTCTGACTCAAAAGAAAATTGCATTTTATCCCCAGTGCTTAAATAGAAAGAGCAGAAAGTTATTTGAGTTATTTGGGTTCTTTGTTCCATGTTTCTCCAAGCTTTAGCTCAATCAACAACAAAAGTCCAAACCACCAATTTTATAGTTTATTAAATTAATCCTCCCACCAAAAAACAAATAAAAAATGAACCCCCAAAGCCAACACACCTGCATTTATGTGCCTGTGGGATCCTCTACACAACTGAAATGGGTCTTCACTCTCCCCAGGAGAAGCCTCACTGTGACTGAAAAAAAAGCAAAAATAAACATCATTGGGAATGGCTTTGTACAGCTGGAGGCACAAATGAATGGTCAGGCTGATAAAATTCCACCTGCAGCCCCAGGGAACCTTTATTGGAACTGAGATCTGCTGGGCTCAGCCAAAGCCAGTCCCAGGAACCACCCAGGACTTTGGGCACATCACTGATCCCTCCTGACACTTTGGGGGCACTGCCCAAAATACACCCAAAACCCAGGGAAAGCCTTGCTCATTCCCTGCATTTCCCCCTGTTTTCAGTCTGGAATTATTCTCATCACAAGCCTCAGCTGTGACCCCACAGGAACAGTTCCCTCTGTGCTGTACCTCCTCCATGCCTTCATTCCTCACATTTTTCATTAAATACTCATTCCAGCTCTTCCCTGCTCACTGTGTTCCTTCCCCTCCCAGATTATCATTTAAAATGTGTTTAAACCAAACCTGACAGTGCTGCTGGTTTGGGAAACCTCACCCATCTCTCATCTGAGGCTGACAGATTCCTCCACCCCCAGCCTCCATCCCTCCTCTTCCCCTCCTCCCCCATCTCTGCCAAAATGTGTTTTAACTAAATGGGTGTTTATTATTTTTGCTTCACCAGGATGAGGCCTTAATCTGACCTAGCAGACTTCAGCAAATATTGCTTTAAAAGCCTGAGGCTTAGTCTGGGAAAAGTCAGACAGAGCCACACAACTTCCCAGGTGCTTGGGAAGAGCCCAGCAAAGCCGATCCTATCCCAGGAAAAAAATGATATTGAAAAGCCTGGCACACATTCCCAATTAAATTACATTTTCCTGCCACTTGAATGATAAATTTCAGCTTCCAGACACATTCCCTTGGCAACAATTTGGGGAAGAACAGTATTTGAGAGTGTGATTTTTGGGACATGCAGACAAGCCAGGAATTATTTCTGCACAGCACCATAAAACTGAAATGCAAAAGGTGAAATATATTAACTTGAATCTTGTTAAAACCACCCCCTTTTAAATTACACATAACTGAAGCTCAGTATATTTTAATGTCTGTGTGGGCCTAATGTTAAAAAGATTGTCCAGATGTTTTAAAATGTGAGGGGGAATATAAAACCACTGCCTTTTACAGATTCATAAATTAAACTTCTTGTTTTCCAACAGTGCTGCTTTGGTTAAAAGCTCCTACTCTTGGTTTTAGTCACAGCAATTCCCAGAATCCTAAAAACCTTTAAGTGCTGCTTCATTTACAAAACCTTCTGGGTTTGAACCAAACAACCCAACATCCAATCTCTGATTTATTATTTCCTAATGGGTTTCCCAGACATTCCCCTGCTCATTGTCAGGGATTCACCTTGTAAAAATGCATCTTCATCATCCAAAAAGTCTCCTTTGAGCCAGACAAATTCCTGCCCTGTCGGAGCATCCTTCACCACACCTACACAGTCAAATGCTTCCTCTCTGAAAAGTGATTTTTATCCTTTGCCACTCTCTCAGAGCCTCACAAATCGTTATTTTTGCATTTTCTGGTCTCTTCTCTACTCCAAGGATGACAGGCATGTGCTCAGTCCCTGCTGATGGACAGGACAGCATTTGCTTTTTGCAGGCATATTTTAATTTCATTTCTATTTCTCCCAGTGGAAACAGCTCTTTGTGATGCACCCTCCAAAGTATTTTTTGGGAATGCAGGATGGCTCTTCTTAAGATTCCACTCCCCCCAAAAGGCTTTCCCTGGTTATTTAAAATCCTTTAAAATCCTGACCCACCCATGGCTGGTCAAGGGAAGCCAGGTGAGGTATTTTTTTCCTCACACACAGAGCCCTCAAAAACTTCTGGTATCAGACAGAATTATGAAATAGGGGGAGGGAAGTCTAAAGGTGGGTTGTTCAAAATCAGTTTGGCTATTAAACTATTAGGATATTTGGGAGAGAATAATATTTGGTAAAAACTCAAGTTCCTGACTATGATTTGCTACATTTGAAACCCAGCAGCTCCAGCATTTTTAAGGGAAAAAAACCAAATGTACAACAGTATCTGGTAAACAACCTCCTTAGACTCGTGCATGCCTCAAAATCTAAGAGAAGGCAGATGCAGAAATTAAATATTTTTGAAACTGTGTGCAAATCTTCCTTGAACCAGAGGGACGCTGCTGCACCAACCCCACACTTCACCATAAACCAGGATCCTGGAAGCCAAATGCAAAGATGGGAGGTCCATTGCAGGGGCAAAAGTCCCTAAAATATGAATACAGGAAAATCCCAGCTAAAATCTGATCAACCCAAAACTCACTTTGAAGCACCATTTTCAAGTTCTTCCTCTTTTTTTGCCCTCTCAGCCAATTTAGTTTCAGGTTTCCTAACCTCTTAGAGACCCACTGAAAATTTAGATATATAAGCACGTGCTATTTGTTTTCCACAGGGTTCTCTCACCAAATGTACATTTTATTTGTTTTAATTGTTTATTATTGTGTTGATTTTACGCTTTTATTCAGAGTGATCGCATCACACGCTGTTTACCCCAAACCAGAACTGATAATTCCCCTTGGGTTTTTCCCTGGAATCCATGCTGTGATATGACTGATCCACGCTGTAAAATTGTGTTTTCAAATAGGGCCCAGAATGGAAATTTTCACCAAGAGTGGTTGATGTGCAGCAAAGTTCTCAAGAACCGAAAACCAGCCCGCATCATTAGTGGCATGCTAATATTAACAGCTATTAAATATTTCCATTTTTAGCTCTGAAAAGCAGAGGAGGCCAACTCCTGGTGTGTTCTCTGAGCGCTTCACAAACCCACCCCATCCCCAGCTGCACCCTGGGAACTGCCCCTGCTCATTTCCTGTGCCTTTCCAAGGCACTTGCAGCCACTTTTCTGAATTTCATGACGTGTCACCCATGTGGGAAGAAGTTTCTCAGCCCTCTCAGAGAGCTGGGTGTTGATTTGCCACCTTCACTGATCTGCCTGTAACGGCTGGGGTAGATGCAGGAGCACACAAACACAAAATCCCATTTTTTTCTGTATTATCTGCACTTTCCAGCCTGATTTACCTTTGGATATAGACTGGGCTGCTGTAATGACCAATTTTTCATAGTCTGGTTTGGGTTGGAAGTGACCTTTAAAGGTTACAACCCCTCTGCAACGAGCAGGGGCATCTTCAACTACGTTTTTATAGCTTATAAACGTGTGCTTAATTCTCTTTCATCCCCGATTTCTGATATAATAACTTTAAATGATACAATTCTTGGGGTTTACAACCAATTATTATATCCTTGTATAGTCAACCCCAAGCACTTCTCTGCTCAACCAGGATCAATTTCCTTGGAGGGAAAGGCCTCAAGCCTCAAGAAGCAATCATGGAAACCTTCCAACAACAACCTGATTTTTCTCTAATTAGTTTTTCCTCACAACTATCTAAAAAACAGCTTTATTGCTCAGACTGATGCTAACAGGGCATTCCAGTTTTCAAGTGATTCACACAGATTATTTGTTTTTATTCCTGCCTGGGACACGGCACTAATGATCCTTTTCCTTCCTTGATGTTCTCCTCTCTCATCCCCGCGCCCGAGGCGGTTTCGGGATGGAAGATGGGGTGGGAATTCTCTGGAGAAGAGCCACACCACCTTCCCAGCAGTGGAGCAGCAGCTTGGGGATGGAAGATGGGGTGGGAATTCTCTGGAGAAGAGCCACGCCACCTTCCCAGCAGTGGAGCAGCAGCTTGGGGATGGAAGATGGGGTGGGAATTCTCTGGAGAAGAGCCACACCACCTTCCCAGCAGCGGAGCAGAACTCCAGGAAGCGCGGCGTCTTCCCGGTGGCACCGCGCTGATTTCAGGGGTTTCCTGAGGGGCATTTCAGAGGTGTGGAAACACTTCCAGGGAAATCAGTCATCCTGGCAAACACCTCGGGGTTTCTTGCAGGAGAAAGTGCTAAGGGCTGTGCAGAGCTTGCTCTTGTGGGCTGACCCTCAGCGGGTCACTGGAGCAGGATGTGGCAGGGCTCCGGACGCGTTCCAGATAAAAGTTAAAACTTCCGTGGAAGTGAATTTAATGGGAATGAGGCACAGAGAGCGAGGAGGGGTCACACACATCAGCTCTGCTCACACACAGCAACCACTCCAGAGCTGAGTCCAGGGAATGGCTCTGCCTTTTCCAAGAGAGGAGAACACGCTGCAGTCGTGGTACAGATCCATCAGAACGGGAAGAATGAAAAAGAACATGGAATGGAAGAAAACCCACCCCAACACGAGCCATTTCTCTGCTGACTGGGAGACCAGAGCAGGCCAGCATCATCACACAATTGACCCTGTGTGGACACAGGGCCAGGGCAGTGCTGGAGCAGCTTTCCTAAGCAGGAAAAGCCACCAGGAAGGAGGTGAAGCAGTTTCATGGTTCACACCTTCCACATGAAGGTCTGTAACTGGAGGATTCCTCCCCTCCTTAACCAGGCAGAGGTCACTTCATCCTGTTCTCCTGAGCCTTACAATCTCAGAGATCCCACCATGCTGAAATGATGAATGAAGAAACCTCAGGGGACTCGTTATGCATCTACAGACTCTCAGAGCTCCAAGTTCTCCTAAAAGCCAAGTTTTAGAAGCCAGAGTCCATCCCACCTCACCTTGTTCATTTAACAGAATTCATTTACTCCACAGGCCGTGCATGTGGACAAGGGATGATCCCCAGGTCCCAGATGTGCCATCCTGGCACCTGTTCCACTGGATAATTCCTTCAGTAATTCCAAAGGAACTGTTTGTACCCCACTGCTGCAAAGCAAACCCAACAACCACCTCCACGACCCACTGGTGCTCCTCCACACGGGAATCCCACATTTCACCAGTTTTTAAGGAAAAAGCAAGCACGGATTTATGACGACAGCACCCGGATTTCCGACGGTGCCGTAGATCTTAAGTAAGAAGCAAACCAAAACAAGCAACCAGCTGAGGTCTAGCAAAGCCAGGTCTGGTAATGCCCAGCTCTCCCACATCCCACCCCAAGAGAGCTGGAAGCAGCTCCTCCAAGCCCCAGCAGCCTGAGAAGGTGAACTTCTCACAGGCTTTGCCTTCTGAGCGTGTAAAACATGCAAAGGGGCTGGGCCTGGGTGGCCACAGAGCTGCTGCAAAGGTCCCTCCTGCTGGCTCGTGGCCACCCCAGCTCGCACACCACGCACGGTCACTTCCCTCCTGCTGGGCCCTGCAGCCACTTCCTGGAGAGCAGCTCCAGATGTTCTTCCTGACCTTTTTCATTTTCACGTCTTAGCACGAAATGGAGACTCTCAGCCCAGCTCCCTCCAGCCCTTCTTCTCTGGGCAGCACTCACTGCACACCATGAGCAAAACTCCTCACCCCCTGCAACACCCCCACCATAAAAACACAGATTTGGGGTTGGAAAGGACCTTAAAGATCATCTCACCCCTGCCACCATCAGCCACCACTCACGTGGAGGTCACCCGGCCTTAGAGAAGGAACAAGCAGCAGGGGAGAGTTTGCAGCAGCAAAATTCCTTTTGAACAGAGGAACAAAATTCCTTTAGGACAGAGGAGGAACAAAATTCCTTTAGTCCAGCACCATCCTGCACTGGAGCTGCCCAGAAGCTGTGAGGGCATCCCAGCTCCTGCCATGGAGCAGGAATTCCTGAGGGCAAGGACCAACCCCAGCTGTCCCTCAGAAGAACAAACCAGAACAGCGGCGCCTCTTACGCTCAACCTGCTTTCAAAATAAATGTCACCCACCTGCTGCCTTTTAGATCCCTTCCAAAAAGAGGTGCTGACTACGTGGTCAACATCTCCTGTGAGAAGGGCAGAGCATCTGACCCCCCCAGATCTGGCAGTCAGTCATGTGCTTCCTGTGGTGGCTTTGCACTTTGGTAAGACTTTTTAAAGAGTTTGCCTTTTTCTTTTTCTTTTGTTTTTGTTTTTGTTTTTTTTTTTTTTTTTTTTTTTATGTGGTGAGACGATAGTGTTAAAGTTCACTCTGAAGGGCTCACAATTTAAAATGAGGTTCAAACAAAACTTCACCAGTTTTGTTCACCTGTTAAGAGCAAACCACCAACAAAAATATCCCCTAACCAAGAAACAGTCCTGCTATAATAGAGTTGAAAACCATGAAATTCCATAATAAACTTGGGATTGATGACTGCCATCAAGAGAAATTTGATCTTCAAAACCCCTCTCTGTGCTCTCTGCTCCTTTTTTATTAAGTTAAAGTCCTGCTCTAATGCTTGTAACCCCCATCTGTATTTAGTCACAAAGGTGCACGAGGTCTTGTCAGGCTCAATGGAAAGTGGACAATATGGACTTTTCCAACCCAAAAAATTCACAAGCCGAGTTATTGGGCTACACTGGTTTGGAGTGCTTGGAAAAATTGTTTTCCAAAAAGTTTAGAAAAGTGGGTGCAGAATGAGCAGCTCAAGCACTTCATGGTAGAAAATGGACAACCAAAGGAAGAATCAAATGCCCCTGAGACATAATTTTTAATACAAATGGGAAATACAGTTATTTATTGCCCACAGCAATTTCTTTTTATTATAAACTAATCCCCAGAGAACACCTGTATTCATGGCTGGCTGTAAAGACATTTATCCCCCTTCGTCAGAGGAAGGAAATGGGATAGATAATGGACTTGTCTGAACCAAAATGAGGTTTGCAAGCCTCTGACTGAGAAGGGATCTCACATCTGCATCTCAACTCACCCCTTTAAACTGCAGATTCAAATCTGGATGAGTGAACTCTCCCCCAGCATATGCTTTGCTTTGCCTGCAGTTACTTTTATATTTTCAGACTTTAATGAATCCTCATATTACCTACTCTGAATTCTTACATTGCCACCTTCAAAAAGAGAAGCTAAGCCCTAAATACCACCTGGAAAGATGACAAAGAAATTATGTGGTTCAGATGTCCCCCTAAATTGTTTTTCTCTGATCCCAACTGCAACAAAGACTGGGAAAAAACCACTTTTAATTTCTCCCAGCTGAAGGCTCTTTTCTTCCCAAAAATCAAACACAAGGAAACTGGAAGAAAACACTTGAAACAGAAGAAGCCAACCAGTGAGAGCCAAACAAAGCCTTTAGAAAGTCGTCTCAGTAAACAACTTGAGCTCTGCCAAAACCCAGGATCCTTGTGCCTCCCTTCGGTGGCCAAAAGCAGAACTCTGGATGCTCTGGGATGCTAAGGACACTTCTCCCAAGGTTTCCTAAGGATTCTCCTTCAGAATATGAACAGCCAGCTGCTGCAGGTGGAGTCTTACCTCACAGCTGCTTTCTGCCTCAGCCAGAGGAACACCCTGTTGTTTGTCTGGTATCAGTTTTATCTCCGAGACAATTCCGTGTTTGAGCACAGCAGTTCTGCCACCAGCAGCAGGAAGGAACCTGTAAATCCAGTCCTGTCCTTCAGCACCACCCCCTAAAACAAACCTCAGTGCTTCCAGACACCCTACACATCATCACAGATACTTTTTTTCCAACCACCCAAAGTTCTCCCAATCCTTTTGGGCCATGAATTTTCACTGGCCAGTTTAGCTGGGAAGGCTCTGCTACAATTCAGAGTTTGCTGGTGTGGGTCTCCTGCCAACCATGAGCTGTAGCCCAGCATCACCCTGGCAAGCAACCCAAATATTTACCCTCCATTCATTCTCCATCTCTTGGACAAACAGACCCACTATTTTTAACTAACTGGCTAAACAGGAGTAAATTTTACATGTTTGCATCTGAGAATTGTGTCAACAGTGCTTCAGAGGTGGTGGGACACGTGAGTGGCTTCAGTGTACAGTGATGAGCAGTGGGACTTTGTTTTCCTTTCCTTAGCGAGTCCTGCTGGCTGCTGGATTTGAAACTTTGTCCTGCAGCTTGCACAATTCTCCTGCCACTGAGGGTTTGGTCCCAGAGTGCCCAAAGCTGCCTTTACACCCATCACACAGAGTCTGCCACACTTCACACCTGGCACACATCTCACCCCAACAGCAACTCCAGCCTGGCACCAACAACTTCCCTGCCCTAGAAGGCCTCTCACCTCTCCCAGGTTAACAATCCAAATAAACTCTTCTATACAGTTCTGGTAGGGCTGAATTATCTCGTGTTTATTTACAATTCACTCATTTCTCTCTTTTTAGAAAACATTTGCTTGTGCCATTTCTGCAGTGGCTGCCTGGTAACTCCACATGGTCTTTAACTCCAGATTCATCATCCTGTGAGTCTTATACCATGTAGGAAAGCTGAAAAAAAACCCAACTTTGAACGTATACTCTATAACTCAGAATTCAAAGTCAAAAATTACGAGAGGAATGTGAACTTCTCCCTTTCAATGAGTCTATCTGCATTTCCAGCACTGTCTGTGTATCATGAAAACTGACAGTAGCTCAGTTTGCTTTGGCCAAGAGCAGTTCCATGAAAGTTTACAGCCAGCTAATTTTTCAGTCCAGTTATGATTTTATTTCAGCTCTCCAGAAGCCCAAAGCAGCAGACATTTTCCAGCTGCAGCTCTGCCTCCCTCTCCCAAGAGCAGCTTTGGATGCAGGACCATTTCCCTGCTGCTGGAGAGATCTTTGGGCTTTGCTGTCCCAGGATCCCTGCACAAGGCACGGGGCAGCCTTTCCTCCCACGAGCCTGATAACAGGAGTTATCTCAGCTGCCACAGCTCCAGTTTATCCCCATCCAACTGATGCCTAGAGAGGCTCCCTGGAACAGAGGCTAGGCAAGTTAAAGGAATAAATAGGGATTTATTAAAAAGGCTTTCACAGGATACACCTTGGGCAGTGCAAGAGCCCGGCCGTGGCTACACCCAAGATGGACTCTCAGTCAGGAGTTTTCACACTTTTGTAAGTTTTGGCCCATTTCCATATTGGGGTTAATTGTCCAGTTCCAGCTGCAGGTTCTGCAGTCCCATCCTCCCAGATTGCTCCCTCAGCTGCTGCTGTTTGCACTTTTTGGGGCTGAGGCTGCAGCGGTGTCCTTGGTTCTGGGGCGGGAAAAGGACTGTGCTGTGGGACTGAGCTGTGGGGAGACCCTGCTGACACTCTGTATGAAGTTCAGAGTTATGTCCTAATGCAGTGCAGAATCTGGAAAATATGGAATATATGGAAAAATATCTGGAAAGCTAAAACTTCAGGCACCACAACCCCCCAACCTCTGCCCTGCAGAGCTGTGACCCCTCTCACCCCTCCCAGCTCCGGTGCCAACATGAAACTCGAGGAATTTGGTTGTGCAGCAGGGAATGTTAGAAAAGAGAAGAAAAACACAAAATTCCCATCTCATGGCTACAATCCCTAACAGGGAATCCACGAGCCACTCTTGCACCTTCTCTGGTCCCAGGCCAAGCCCTCTCTGAGCAGCAGTAAACAGGAAGCCACCGCTGAACTCGGTGACACAAAGGCACCCCAAGCAACCTGCTCGGCTTCCTCCTGCTGCAGACACAGCTGGCACAGCTGGAAAGGGGAGAACAGCTGTGCCTGGGAAGGACAGAGCCAGGGCTGCACCCTCCTCACCATCAGAGGAAGGGCAGCACCCTAAGGATGGTGGGCATTGCCAACGGGGCTGTGCAGCAGCAAAGCTGGGACTTGTTTATTCCATCGTGGCTAATGTTTTATTCAGATATTAAACCACGGCCCTTTGGAGACAAAATTCCACCTGGTGAGGTCAAAAAACACCTCTAGGTGGTACCAAGCTGCTCCTGCTGGTTTTAAAGTCCAGTTTATCCCTGTAAGTCCAGAGGCAACCCCGTGAGTGCCACACTGCAGCACTTCTGGAAGCATCAAGCACAAGAATTATGCCCAGACCTTAAAAGCCCAGAAAAAACAGGACTGAAGACATCACTCCTAATCAATTAAAGGAGCTGCTGCCATGGAAAGTGCCTCTAAGAGCTTACTACAGCTCTTAACTACTTTTCCTGTAAAGAGCTTAGTACAGTAAATGTGAGTAAGCAAATATTAAAAATAGCTAAGCCGGGCCACTCTTGCCCAATGGCTTTTAGCACTAACTCAGACAGGGGTGACTCATCCCAAAGCTCATCCCAAATCCCTCCTGCCCTATCCCCCTTCCCAGTCTGGCTCTAACAGCTCCTGCTCCACACCCTGGCCACCACTGGCCACTCTCAGGAGCTCCAGGACCAGAGGGGTCATGTAAACAGCACAAAAAATTCATCAGGACTTGCTGCTCCTTCTTGCAGCCCTCAAGGATCATTGTGAAAAAGGTCATTCATGAGCTTCTGCTACTGAAATCCAATATTAAAAAGGACTTGAAATTAGGGGTTGTCATGCTTAAATCACTCTCCAAAAGTTTAACAGGCAACTCCCAAACATTTGGCTTCAGAAAATAATTTCTTACTCTCTCCCCCTTAACTGCAGCCACACTGAGTTACTGAGTTGCCCTCTAAAATATTGAATTATTGAGTTGCCCTCTAAAATATTGAATTATTGAGTTGCCCCCTAAAACATTGAATTATTGAGCTGCCCCCTAAAACATTGAATTATTGAGTTGCCCCCTAAAACATTGAATTACTGAGCTGCTCCCTAAAACATTGAATTACTGAGCTGCCCTCCAAAACACTGAATTCCTGAGCTGCCCTCCAAGATCATCCCCAGAATTCCCAAAGTTGGGATCACAGATTTTCTGAGTGCAGGATCTCTGCCCTTCATTGTTTGAACCCCACAAAAATCAGAAAAACCCCTCTTTGTCTTATTTACAGGAACTGGGGGTCACATGCAGGGAATTTCCACGGAGTTAATTTGTAATTTTTATACTTTGACTGTACATTTACCATGAAAACAGAGGAGAACAGAGAAGCCTTTTAAAAAAATCTTCATGACAGATGTAAAGTTTAATCAAGATTAATTAAGCTAATCAGATATCAGTGATATATAGACACTAGAGATGGTAATATGTGATCCTGTATATTTTATATACACAAGTAGGTCTCCAGAACTATTTATGTGCTTAAAAATTAAGTCTTTGTCAGAACTGCAGTGATATTGACCCAATAATTAAATTGTGATGCTCATGTCTTAAAAGAGATCATAAAAAAATGGCAAAGGGAAGAAAAGAGAGGCCAGTGGTAGCAAAGCATAATGTTGTAATCATATAATTAATCCTGACATAAATCCTTCAGAAGTTTTGTCAAATTTTTATTCCATCTTCCCTTCTCTCTGCCAAAAGAACAACAGTTTGCTTGGAGGTTGAGTGGCTTTTCTTTTGGACATCAAGGGAAAAAAAACACAAGAGGAAAAATCCTGAAAATACTTCATATCTTCTGGAAGTTGCTGAGTATTACACTTGCACTACTCTGTTAGGTACCTATGAATGAATTATTAATTTTTTCTCTCCACTAGGTTGTGCCAGCCATTAAAAAAATACCATTTTCTGCTCCTTTTTTTTTTTCCCCAGAAAAAGCACAACATGACTAATTTGGGTGAAGTTTTCACCTTAACTCTGAAAAAAGAGAGGACAGATAAACATTAAGCCCAGACTAACTCACTTATAAACTATTAAAACCCATTTGCCTGTGTCCAAATGTGTCCAAAACCCAGCAGCAACAAAGTCCCAGCTCAAACTGTCAAGTCACAAAAACAGGAACTGGGCTCTAGAACTGGGGTTTTGTATTTCCCCTTTTGAACTTGATACCAGAACTAACAACACATTTTGTGCCTCAGACACCATGAGACACGAAATTTTCTATTTTTTTCTTTTTTTTTTTT
>VZSE01014816.1:14596-25947 GCA_013398275.1 Promerops cafer | reverse complement strand
TTTTTTTTTTTTTTTTTTTTTTTTTTGGAGGGGGGAGGGTAAATTTAGAATTCATTATGTGCTGCAAAAACTTGGGTTTAATTTTAACTGAGCTGTGAGTGCAGCTTTGCAACTCCTCTGGATTTTTTTCATATTCTTACAAATGAGAAAACAGAGGAGTGAACACAGCTGGAAAAGAAGGGTTCCAAGGGAAATTTGTGGGCAGGAAATTTGGAGAGACAGAAGGAATGAAAAAAAAGAAAGAGGAGAGAGACAAGTCTGAGGAATTTTAAATCACAAATCACACCTCACTCCCTTTTTTATCCGCTGTGATGAAACTGGCTGCTTTACAGCCACAATTCCAAAGCCTGGATTTCCAACCCAAAATCTATGGAAAAAAGAACTTTTGTGAAGTATCTGGACATTTCCTGCTTGGCTCCAAAGCTGCAGCCAATTTACAAATACAGTGCAGCTATTCTGGGCAATAAATATTTAACTGCAGTGGACAGCACTTCCTACAAATTCCACTTTGGGAAGCAAATTCCCCTGTAAAGCACATGGAATCCTGGAGAAAATAATGAGAAATAAAAGCAGAAGGTGCCCTGTGCATGCACAAAACTGAGGACACCACAGCCCTGAGCTGTCCCAGGGGGCTTTCAGCTCTAAATTCTCTTCTCCATAAAGAACTTCCTTTTTTTCTGGCCTTAAAAACAACCCAGAAATTGAATTACAAGTTATCATGCAGGAATCTGAACAATAAAACCTCCAATTTCATCTTGTCGTTGGTTCATCCCTTACAAAAACTAGCAATGCCACATCAGGCATTTCCATAATTTACAGAAACCTCTGGATTTTTGGGAGGTTCAAAAACCACTGCCCTGTCACTGTAATTACCAGAGCATTGTTATCCCATGAAAACTGCTTCAAAATGCATCAGCACATTAAAAAAAAACCATAATGCTTGAATAGCTTCAGAATTCAAAGACCTGAAAGGATATTTTAGTACACATTAAATAAATATTAGGGACACGAAACAGATCTCTGTGATGAAAGGTTAATCAGAGACTTCAGACAAAACTCATAGAAATCAGTTTTAGGAAAAAATATCTGTAATTCCTGCAGTAATTTGGATCTATCAACCCTCCAGCACTTTTCCTAAGCAATCTGAGAATTACCATATGCACCTCACAGAGGGTAAATGCCTGATTTAAAAATCAAAATGTTGCCCTGGAAATCACATCCTGGAAATCTGGCCACAACCAAGCTGCATTTCTGCCTTGGTATTTATGTCACAAAGTCAAATTGCTTCGTTTCTCGAATGGAAATGCACATAAATTACATTTAACCAGCAATAAAAAAACCCAACATTTATTTTTATGCATGTGACTTCTGTGCATACACAGTGGTTATCTTTATATAAAAGATTATTTGCAATTAAAAACTGCCTGTTGCATCTCTCCACATAATTCCAGACACATCTTTCCATGTAAATAGAAAGAAAAAAAGGAGTAATTTTCCTCATTTTTACAGGGAAATAAACTCAACAAATCCATCAGTGCACAGTCTATTTTTGTCCCCCTTCAGTGCTCACTGTACAATTCATCTCTGCTGAAAATCTGACATTTTAGTGGAACAAGACATGCAGAAAACATTCTCATGAGCAAATTCAACTGAATTTAAACAAACAAAACAAAAAAAAAAAAACAAAAAAAACATAATCCTGTTCTACAAAATCACCACCAGGAGAATTCGATTCCCAAGAGAGAGAAATTTGCATGGCACTATTTCCTCATCAATCAGAGCAAGGAAAACTAATTACACTCAGAACACTTGCTCTGTACATTTTTATTTTGATGCTATTAAAAGCCTTGATTTATTAAGTGTTAAGCACTCCAGAAATCCCATCCCACTTCTTATTTTTGTCTCAAGAAATTCAGAGCTAATGGATTGTGACTAGGAGTCACTGAAATCAGGGCAAAGGACTTCATTTAGGCTGCTTCAAACTCTGTTTTCTGCCAGTTCCCATCACATGCTTGGCCTGGAATCATGGAATGGTTTGGATTGGGAAGGACCCATCTCATTCCATGGGCAGGGGCACCTTCCCCAAATGAAAAATGCCTTTGATAAAAGCTCTGGAAAAGCCACCCTGCCATTTCAGCTGGGAACGATGAAAGTTTAATTGAGAATTACAGAAGCCAAAGCCACAATTTTAAAATTTTGTAAATTCTTTGCTGTTTACTGTAACACAAGATGGGGCAAGGGAAGAAAATTCCAGATATTCCAGGAGCAGTCATTCCTTGCTAGTTATCAACAGGACTGAAACATATTTAATCTGGCAATAAATCCAATTATAAATTAAAAATGGATGTCTGAGGTGTTAATTGTATTAAAAATTATTTATTACTAAAGTGCTACATGAAAGATGTTCCAGCCTCTAAATGAGAGGACTGGTGTACAAAGTATTTATTTTCTTAAGCATAAGATAACATTTTGTCTTATTAAAAACACATCCTGATCAAATTACCATTTTTCTCTTTCTAAAGCCAGAGCCTTTGACTTAGAACAAGAACACAGCTACAAAATGAAAGAGGAAAGAACACAATTATTGCATAATTAATTGGCCTGACCCCCCATTACTCATGTTTACAGATAAAAACCCACCCTGGTTTATATTCTTAGCTCCCAGCTCCAGGAAACAATCAGGATCAAATGCAAATTGAAGCAGGAACACAAACCTGAGCTGGAAACTGAGAAAATCATGTGAGGCTCAGCACCAAAACTCCAACCAGAGCCAGCCCCAGAACACAATTCTGAGTCACCAGTTCTGCTGAAGAGCACCCATCACCCTGGGCTCCTCCACATCAGCCAGGTCAAATTCCCAAAAGGGAACTTTTCCCCTCTGTCCCCATTTTCTAGCTCACCCCTGACTCTGGATGAGGCTGAGACAGATGGGAGGAAAAGGGAATTATCCCATTTTAGCCCGTTTTATAATGCGATGCTCATGGAGCAGAGTCCTTGCTCTCTGCAGAGGCACAGCCTAAACCCTATCCTTAAATCCTAAAAAATTAAGCTCTATTAACACAGAGATATAACACATAAAGCTGCTCCTTAAGCCTTTGGAGCAGAGTCCTTGCTCTCTGCAGAGGCACAGCCTAAACCCTATCCTTAAATCCTAAAAAATTAAGCTCTATTAACACAGAGATATAACACATAAAGCTGCTCCTTAAGCCTTTGGAGCAGAGTCCTTGCTCTCTGCAGAGGCACAGCCTAAACCCTATCCTTAAATCCTAAAAAATTAAGCTCTATTAACACAGAGATATAACACATAAAGCTGCTCCTTAAGCCTTTGGTTGGGGCTTAACAAAGTAAACATTTCTGTTTCAGGCTGTGCCCTCCCAATGAGTACAGACATGTAGAAAAGTTTTATAGGACCATAAGTGTGTATTTGTTCAAAAGATAGGGATCACTATGTCAGTATTCCCTGCTAATTAACCACTCCCAACTTCCCCTGTCTCTGGAACCGAGCCACACTAGGTTTTAATAAATAAATAACCTGAAACAGCCTGGGAAAGCTGCTCATCTCCAGTGATCTTGAAAACTTCTAAACCATACTGAAGAGAGATTTTTTTTTTTTTAAGGATAACTTGGTGATTAGAACATCCCCTAAAACATTTCTAAAATTGCTGTGGCTGTGAGCAGATGTACAGCAGAGCCTGGGGAAGGTGTCACTGCTTTACTGGTGGTTATCAGCATTTATTGGTAAAAAAGGGAATTGTCCCACCCAGCAGAGCAGGGATGGGACATTCTGAGTGGTCATGTGCACATCTGTCAGCTGGCCTGGCCCTAAATGCAGAACTACTACAGATTAAAGAGCTTCCAAAATGTGAGCTGAAATAGGCAGTAAATCTTCTTTTCCCTGGTTTTGGCTGGAAAAAGTTGTGGTTTTAACAAAACCCTTTGCAATGTCAGCAAAATTATCAGGAAGAGTGGTTTGCATCTCAGCTGTGTTTCAAAGGCTGAACTCGCCACAAAGCTTGGAGAAATCCAGTTTTTTATGTAATAATTCCAGTGACAGGTATCGATTTGTGTGCGCAAAGCCGAGCTTTTACAGAACTCAGGGGCCAGCAGAGTGGGCACACAAACGAGCACAGCAATTTAACTGCTAATTAAACTTCATCAAGCAGTTAAGGACACAGCGGATTGAACAAGTCCTGAGGAGTTTGTTCATCAAAGCGTGAAACAAAACCAATGAGGGGTCGTGTCAAGAGGTGAAGGTGAGGCAGGATACAGATTTATAGGCTGGCAGCTCCTGCCTTGGTCACATAAAATTAATATTTCAAGTACAGAGAGAGAGGGTGGTTCCGTAGGAACGGGAAACGCCGCACAGCCACAGCAGCAGGCCCAGGCTGTGCTGCAAGCGTGGGGAGAACAATTCTGTGAACAATTCCGTGCCTGATGGAGCTCAACTGCTCCACCTCAACTCAGCCTGGTGCTCCTCACACAGGATTTCCCCAAATTCCCCCAGAGCTGAGGAGAAGCCTCCTGAAACCGCGGCCTCAAGGACGCCCCGGAGCAGCTCTGCTGCCTCCTGCCTCACGCACACCCCGAGCCAAGCAAAACGGTGCTTGCTTTTTCACTTAATTCACCAGCAAACTCCTAAGAACACGGTGTGATTAAACCTGCAGGTTCCACACTCTTTAATTGCAAGGTAAACAAGTCAATCCCAGCAGGGTGAAGAGTTAATCACACGGCCAAGTTAATCTGATCAGCACCTCAGCTTTTAGGTGTTTAAGGCTGTGCTGGCACGGGGCGAGCACGCAGGATTTAAAAGGTGCTTTTTTTTAATGCCAAGCCTGTTTGCTGATGTATCTTGCTTATATATCTGGAGCCTGGCTGAGTTGTCAGTCACATGTGCAGGAAGCTGAAAGGACTGTAAAACCCACAGGGTTGTTGTTTTTTTTATCTTGGCAGAAGATAGCTGTTCTCTGGTAAAAATGCAGCTCTAAGCCAGCCAGCCCTACATGTCCTTTCACTTACCCTGTGTGGCTTTGACATCAAAATCAAACCCAGGCTCTCCTCTGTTAACCAACCCCACAACTACAAGAAAGTTGTTCAAGGCCACGAATCCCTCCTAAAACAATTGTTGGTGTAGAACCATGCAAGTTGATTTTTTTTTCCACGTGGTAAAATAAAGGTTTCCAAGGGAGAATCCCTGCCAGCAATTTGCATCTCCATGGGATGCATCCATCAGGGTTTGCTCTGTATCACCAATAAACAAACTCGATGTTGCCCTCAGGACAACTAGCACAAGTTTGCTTGGCAATGAATTGTTATGATCCTACCAAAAATCAGGGATCACACAGGTTCCTGTCTCTGACCAGACCAGGGTCTGGATGAGCTCTTGACTATCCCTTTTCTTTAGGGCCTGGAGTAATTAAGAGACTTGGACAAATCAATACCTAAGTCAAATAAAAGACATTTAAGCCAAGCCCTGAGGTTTCCAATAGAAAAGTCACAAGGTTATAACTCCATTTCAGAAGCACCTGGTGGCCATTACAACCTGCAGAGCCCAAACAGACTTTTCCAGCTCATTCACTGGAAGGTAGCAAGTGCCAAGTCTGGGAATTGCAGCTGTTACTTCATTACCAAAGTCAAAGGCACCTTTCTCTTCCTTCAGCCTGAGTATTAAGGACAAGAAAGAAGGGTAAAAGAAAAAAAATAGGATTTAATATAAATGCAATACAAATCAAGAGCAGGAAAGAGCAAAGAGGCAAACAGTGAATTTGTAATCCTTTTTTATTTTCAGAGGGAGGGTAATTCCTGTAGCACAGAGTGACAGAGCTGTGGAAGGTGACAACACAGGCTGACACAAAGGTGTGATACACACAGCTCAGGCTCCCTGACCTCTGCTCCTTTATGAACTTTTAAACTCTCAGCCCGAGCAATTTCAAAATTATTGGTGCCTGCTTTGCCGTACCTTGAGGAAAAGTGAAATACAGAAGTGTCCAGGAAGTGAAAGGTTATTTCTTGTGCATCCTCAGTAAACACGAAACGCTGAGTGCACATGAAATCATCACACAAAGTGACCTGCAAATGCCACCTTCCAGCTGGTTTGAATTCAAAACCTCAGCATTGATAGTGGCCACCCCTTTTTTCCCTGCAGGAGGCCACCAGCTTGAGATAAAAGGTGAGAGTTTGATACCCTGGGGACAAAAAAAACAACCCGTGCAAAATAGATTTAAATACAAAAAACTGAGCCTAATGCAGCACTTAAGGTGGTACCTTTAATACTATTCTTTTCCCTTAAACATCTGATGCTCTACAACTAATTTATCTTCCTGAAAAGATAAAAATCAAACAGAACAACCCACACAAATATAAACACCTGCTTTGCATTTGTTATCACACTTTAGTGAAATCCAGAGGAGAGCAGAGCCAGGTATTTATGGATGGCAGGCACCAGGAAGTCATTTAGACTGTCCAAGTGCCAAGGTTTTTAAGGTTGTTTTGTTTAATGTATCTCTCCGTGCTGCTGGTGGCTCAAAATGAACATAAAAGTCACCTCTGCCAAATTCATTTCCTCAAAATCTGAGTCCCTACACAAACAAATTGTATTCCCTCTCCTCCCTCCTGTCCCAGTCTCTGTCTGCTCCATTTTCCTTATCCAAAAAAAAGTGGAAGGTTTAGATCTGTTCTTTTCCTGACAAACAAGGTGTTAAGGGTTTTTCCCAGATTTCCTAAGTTGAACAACAATTTTTTTCCTGTTCCAAATGACATCAGTCAATATCAGCTCAGTGCCAGCTTCCAGCCAGGAAAATGAAGTTTTCTTCACTTCACTTCAAAGACCTGAAGTGAAAGACCAATAAACTCATTTTGAGAGAGTGTGCACCACATTGAAGGGTTATTATTAAGAGCATCACTAATACAATTTAATATTTCAATATCCTGCTAAACTCCAGCTGGGCCCCCGGATGAGCAAGACAGATTCCACTCAGTCTTGGAATAGCTGGAAGAGACAGGAAACACTCAAGGAACAATCTAAACAGCACTTGGAGTCCAAAACTGGTAAAAATTTGAACTGTATTTCTATTCTGGGGCTGTAACAAGCCAAAGCCCCTCTCAGATCCATTCTATGAACAAGGGAGGCTTTACCACAGTCTGAGGAATGTGCAAATTCTCTTTAGGAGTTTTCTCCTGGAAGGAGGAAGAGGAGTTGTCAGATTTTGTGTTCAAAGGGAATTATGCCTTTGGGAACTGGGGCCAAACTCTTGACTCACAGTAAATCCCACATGCTTCAAAACTCAGAGAATACTGCATTCAACACTGGATTAATTCCCTTTATTAGCAGAGCCTCCCTCATGCAGCAGGCCTGCTTCAAAGGAGTAGCAGTAAAATCTATCATAAAGCAAAGCTACCAGATAAATGCATTTATGACAGCTGAGTTTCCCAAAGCCAATCCCCTTGTAAAGGCTCCTTCCTGCTATTTCCAGAAAACTCTTTGCAAATCAGATCCAAGCAGGACCAACAGCAACACCAAACCACTTTAACAATTTTTCTACTCTCTGCTTATTTCCACCTTACTCTGCATGTTGGTTCCTCCTCATATAAAAACTCCTTTTTTTTTTCTTCCCCCAGGCTTTCACCATTACCTTTCTCCACAGTTCAGGATAATGCATAAATCCTCTGCTTTCCCCTCAATTTCCATTTCTTTTCCTTTACTTCCTAGATGACCTTTTACATCCCAGAAGGGGAAGAAGGGAATCTATAGTAAATTAAACAGAATAATTTTATGTGCCAGCAGTTCCAAGGCATAATCATAATCACATCACATGCAGAGAACCATATTAATATCACTGTTATCAAACCTCCCACACTGTGTAAAAGGCATTATTGATAGGCAGAGTAACTGCTCCAGACTTTACTTTTCCATTTCGAGGCTGCTCTCCCAGTTTCCTGTAGCTCAATTTTTCTCAGTTATGCAACTTCTGTTACATTTATATAACCAGTTCAAGGGGAAAAAAAAAAAAACCCAAAACAACAAGAATTACTCCAGCCACCAAAACTGTCTGCAGTTTTATAAAGCCCTTCAGCATGAAGAAAATGGTCAGGGCACGTTCCTTAAAAATCCACCTGTCTGCAACAGGCCAGGACATTAAAACCACTGAATTGTACTTCCTCCTCTCCCCTTTCAGTCAAGAGAAACTGCAGCCATTTTGCCCAAGAAAACCATCAGCAACTTCTTCTTCCAGTAGTTTCCAGCACTGTTTCAGTTTTTTGGAAGGATCTATGTAAAACAAATCCTGGATGGGAGCCCCAAAGTGCTGCTAAAGAAATCAAGTGAGAGAACAACCCCCCTTCCTCTGTCACTTCATGTCCTGCATAGAAACTTCAGCAAGAGATGGCAGTGGCAACTGAGCTGCCAAAACCCCAAAATGCTGATTTTTTTAAGGCTCCATTTTCCTTTTGACCAGGTTCAAGCACTTCTGTCTCACCCTGCCAGCAAAACTGAGCTGTATCAGCCCATGAAAAACTTTATTGCAGGCAGGCTCTCAGCATTAATTGCCTGAATTACATGTTTGAACTGTAAAACTCATCTTCTATCAATTCAGCAAGTGTTTGTCATCCCCAATACCTGAAACCTAATTGCATTTTAAGTGCTTCAAAGATCTGGAGCAACTCTGAGTGTGTTTACAGGAATAACGCCTGAACTGCAAACTGATGGCCAGGCTGAAAAAGAACAACGTGAATATTCCAGTTTTTCACCCAGAAGAAAACACTTGATCATTTTTAATTGCTGTTGGACGCGAGACAGATCAGGAACCGAGCCCCAGCTCGGTGTTCCATCCACAATCTGGCTTCTCAGGCTCCTTCCTGGGTCAGAAATTCTCACAACAACCTTTTTCACACCTCGATAAAAGCAGTCCTAAGGGTTTGCTTTTATGTGTGAAAGCTTTGGCCTCTCCAAACAATGCAAACACCTTCCTGTTTATGGAATCAAAGCAGCTCTTTCTGCTGCAATTCACACCCACCACGAGGATTATCCCTCTGGGTGCTGGATTTTGAAGCTCCCTTCCTCATTTTGAGCCTCTTCCTCATGCCAGATCAGGCACCAGAAGGTGCCAAGGAACCTGAGGCCAGCTCTGTTGAAGAAAAAGGTGTTTCACCTCCAACTCCAGGGAGCAGGGGCAGGTACGTGGTGGGAAAGTGGTGAAGCTGTCAGGATGCTACCTGTGAAAACATTTGTCCCCTCCACACAAAAAAGGGAAGCTGATTTCTCTGAATTCTGTCTTTATTTGCAAGACTAAACCACTACAGAAATGTCTGTCTAAACTTCCTGAATTTATACCACTTATAAGAACCCTGCCTTACTTCCAGCCCCGAAGAGGTCAGGCAAAAGAATTAAACAAACTTGAAATTGCAGACTCTGTTTGACCAAGGTAAAAATGAGTTTAAAAGGAACATTGATTTTACACCCTGAGTGACTGTTCAGGTGCACTTTTTGCTTTGCAGCTGATACAGGTTTGCTTTTCAAAGTTTTTCCATTAAATATTCCTGATTTTTTTTTTAAACTAAAATCACTGAACAGACAATTTGAACATACAGAAACAGCTCAACATTTACAGAAGCTACCTCTCAAAAAAGGGCTGCTTTGTAATGAATTCTGAATAACTGTGCAGTGCACAACCTTCCAGGAGTTCACAAAAGTCGTTCCTGTTTTGTGTTTATGTTCTATTGCAAGTTTAAACCCACTCACCCTGACTTTTTACAAGCTTTTCACATCACCTTTCCCAAAGGCCAAACAGAAACACGCTGTGCCACCGGGCTTTGGGACAGCTTGCAGATACTGTGACACTTAGACAAGTAACATATTTAACCACTGAATCACTAAAAATGTACTGACAAAAATAATTGTAGCATCTGCCTGCCATGACAAAATTTAACATCTCAAGCCTGACGGGTTTGTTGGCTCAGCCAGAGCAGCACGTCCTGAGCTGGCCCTGCATTTCAAAGCACCTGTCCTGGTATCACCTAACACAGACCCAGATCAAGGTGCAACTTCCTGTGTGTTTTAAAAACAAGTGCCAGGAGGAAATGCCTCCCAGTCCCCTTATAAGGGCAAAACTGAACTTAATACCGAGCTCCAGCACCCGAATAAAGCCATAGCAAAGTACATCCACTCCGCTCGGAAATAAAACTGCAGGGAATCTTCCCCAAGCAAAGCTGGGTTCATTGGAGTTTAGTTCATACACTGACACGACTTTGAGTTATTTCCATCTGCCTCCCACAATAAAAGAAACACAAAATAAAAAACCAACCCGAAGTTGGTTCGCGCAGTTCTTGCACTGCACTTAGCATTCTAGACGTGCCTCAAAATGTGACTTCCCATCGCTAATCCATCGGAACAGACACTGCATCCTCCCAAGCACAGGGTCAGTGTCTGTTCAAACAGAGCTGGACCCATCCCCTCCTGCCGCACTGAGCCACTGCCGAGCTGTCTTTCTACCCTCAATCTACCTTATTAGCAGCAGGCTTGATGTGCTTCAGACTTGTCCTGGTTCTCCTCATGCACGAATTTTAAAAATTCCAGTTCAACACGATTATAGAATCATAGATTGGTTTGGGTTGGAAGAGACCTTCAAGATCGGCTTAGTTCCGACTGCCTGCCATTATCCAACACAGCAATTATCTTCTCACACAAACACAGAGCAGAATTACGTTTTAGGCTTCTGCAGAAGGTGTACAGTCGGCACACCTTGCCCGCTGCCAGGTTCCCTGCTCCCCATCCCTGCGTGTCCTTTGGGCTGACGGATATCCCGGCACAGGTGACCCGCCACGGCTGTCACCTACCTCCCGTGGAGGAAGGGGCAGAGGGGGGTGAAAGATGTCCCAAAGCGTCCCTGTGCCGTACAGAGGAGCAGCTGCCAGACCGGCAGCCGGACACCATCAGCTGTCCCGAGCCCGGCAGTGGAAGGCAGCGGGATCTCCCCGGCACGGAGAGTTCAAGGGGGCCGCGCTCACCCACGGGCTCCGGGGGATTTGTAACTCCTCCAAACCCCCCGGCAGCCAGAACCGGAGCTGTTTCATTGCTGTTCCTCCTGCCGCCGAGCCGGGGCCGAAACGCGGCTCTGACAGCCCTCCCCGGCCTTGCCCGCACGGCCCCGCACCCCCGGCTTAGGGGCACCAGAGCACCAGGGGCAGCTCTCTCGGCACCCTCTCGGGTACAGGGTTCCCAGCGGCTCCGCACGCTCTCGGAGCAGGAACGCGGAGGTTCCGCACCCGCGCACCGGCCCCTCTCGCTCAGGGGCAGCCGCCGCTCCGCACCCCGGGCGCGGCCGCCGGGAGAGCCCCGCGCCGCCCCCGCGGAGCCTCCC
>VZSE01014816.1:1353-14435 GCA_013398275.1 Promerops cafer | reverse complement strand
CAGCGGAGCATGCGCGGGGCCGGCCCGCCCCGGGGAGGTGCCTGGGCTCGGCCGGCCCCGGCTGAGGCGCCGCGGGACGGAGCGAGGCCTGCGGTGGGATGGGACCGGTCCGCTGTGGGAACGGCCCCTAACAACCCGAACCGTGCCAGGATTCTGTGGGCACCTCTGTCACCGCTCGGCCAGTGCCGGAGTTGCGGGTTCTTGCCCACCCCAGTGCCGAGGCTGCGGCTGTCACCTCCGCAGATGCCCAGAGTTTGTCATGGTGCTGTTTGAGCTAGAGAATTACGGAATCACAGAATCATTGCGCTTGGAAAATCCCTCTGAGAGCATGGAGTCCAACCAGTGGCCAATGCCAGCCAGTCACCCAGCCCAGAGCACCGAGTGCCACGTCCAGTCCTTCCTTGGACACCTCCAGGGATGGGCACTCCAAACCTCCTTGCACAGCCCCTTCCAAGGCCTGACCACCCTTCCCACGCAGAAATTCCTGCTGATGTCCAACCTAAACCAGCCCTGGCACAGTTCAAGACCGCGTCCTCTTGTCCTATTGCTGGTTACAGAAGAGGCCGACCCCCACCTGGCTCCAACCTCCTGTCAGGTGTTGGATCATCTTTTACAAACCCACAACCTCATTTCCATTCTCACGCCGATGTGAATGAGCCGGTGTAAACAACTCACTGAGATGAGGACACGCTCACAATCCTCCCATCTGTACCGGTTTCTTCGCTGCGGTTTCAAACTCTTGTCAAAGTCACAGGAAACGGCACAAGTGGAAGTAAAACGAGTAAGAAAATGATTCAGTTCAATGAAATCATTCGCGCCCTGCTTCCCACACACCACACGTATCTGGCATTTTCTTCTGACAAAGAGTAAATCTGCTGCTGCCTTTTGGGGGAATTGTCCTAAAAGATGAATAGGTCATTAGAAAACCCATTCTGATAAATGTTTCCCCTCCATGTAACTCAGACTAAGCACACTGACATCATTTTCTCGAGGCTTTCTCACGTGTGGCAGCACCAGGTATGAAAGGCCCCTTGCTGTTCTGAAGCGTTTACACACCACTGCAGTTGCTCTGCCCCAGCTCATCGGCCTCGTGCCTCAGCAATGCTGAGTTTTGCCCCTTTTCTCCAGGAAATCGACCTGGGAGCAGCTGGGAGTCAGGTGCTGATGGCCTGGGAGTGCACGTCCGGGCGATGGTAATTTACGTACTAAAGAAATAATCCCTGATTCCATTTTCCCCTCTCCCAAGAGGAATCAAGCTAGCCCTTCCTCACCCGTTTCCACAGCTGTCAGGGAAACAGCAGGGTGTAATTTGGGTTATTTTTTTAATATGATTTTACACCATGTTAACCTTTTTCCTCAGCTACATACCCACTGGGTCTGGATTAACCATGCACTGTGGGAAAGCACTGGAGCCTCACCCTGTTTCCATCACTTTGGCAATCTCCAGATTCGAAGAGAGCCTGAGGCTGGAAGAAGAGAGGTTAAACAGTGGAAATCATGGAATCATGGAAGGGTCTGGATTGGAAGGGACATTAGAAATCATCTAATGTCACACCCTGCCACTTTCCACCATCCCAGAGTGTTCCAAGCCCCATCCAGCCTGGCCCTGGACACTTCCAGGGATCCAGGGGCAGCCCCAGCTGCTCTGGGCACCTGTGCCAGGGCCTCCCCACCCTCCCAGGGAAGGATTTTTCCCTAACATCTAAGACACGTGTGGATGTACCATGGTTCCAAGGCCTGAGCTCTTCTTGTTCCCTTTCCCCCACATTTTACCTGCAGGAGCTGCTTCCAACAATTCTCTTTCCTTCTCACCAGCCCTTTCCACCGCTTTGCTTTGATAGGGATAAAATCATTTTCCTTGGTAGGTTTTCATGCTGAAAATTTATGATGCCATTATTTATGCCTTACAGGCAGGACTGGTTTCTCAGCAGAGCAACTGATGCTGCAAAGGTCCTTAAATCCTGGAGCTGCCCAGCCCAGCCGAGGCTGTGACCAAGGATTTTGTAAGGGGCTTAGCCTGGGGCTGCTCGTGGAGGAGAGCAGCTTTACCTCTCCTCCATCTAAATCCATGCCCAGAGCCCAGAACCACGTCCAGGAATGACCCCAGCTCCCAAAGGCCACGTCCTTCAGCCAGAATTCAATTCTCATATACCTCACTTTAAAAAAAAAACAGGGGCTGAGCTGCTCTGGCACGTGGATTTCACTGAAATTGTGTGTTCAGTCTCCCAGTCCTGTCTGCTACTTGAGTTTTTGCCTCCTTTTCCTTGATTTTGGGACACTGCTGATTTCTGCTGGTTGTTCTGTGACATGAAACTGGGATGAAATCAATGTGCTTCTAAAAATTCCTCCAAGAACTATGTTAATAACAGGGGGAGATTTCCAACCTATACCCAAAATTGTCTGTGTTTACCACAACATTCCAGCCTATGGGAAGGATGTAATTTTGTATTAAAACTCTTAAAGTAGTTTTCTCTAAGGAATTAATCATCTGTATTTGTGGCTGACTTTGTTTCTTGTTTAGAAAGAGAATAGGCTTGCGAAGAGCTGCAGAAAAGCAAATAAAGAAAAATAAACCTTTTTTTACCCCCTAAGTACTGGGGTGCAGTGACACATCTGAAGAATTACTTTGTATCTTACATCCTTCTTTATTTTGAAAATTCCAGGATGCACTGAGATTCTCCACCAAAAAAAAAAAAAAAAGAAGCAAAATACAGAAGGTGAGATCTGACTGCCTTGGTTTTTGTGATTTAAAAATCAAACTAAATTCCAACAAATTTCCTCTTGTAGCCTTCTTTAAAGAAGGGGTAGGGATGGATGCACAGATTATCCCTTACTTGTCCACTCTGCAGTTTGATTTCAAGCCTCACCTTTCCCTCTGAAATGGGATATTTCCACTTCACTTTAAACAGTTTAAATGTTTTAAAAGCTTTTTTTTTTTTAATTTTATTTCAAGGTACAGTGAGGGGCATATGGTAAAGTGCTTTAAATCACTGATGGCATCAGCTTGGGATTGACAGGACTTTTATATAAAGGTGATTTATATAAAACCTCTCTCTAAGTGGTTCCAGTTTGTCATTGATTTGTTCCTGGCAGTAACTCTGGGGCCTGGTTCTCCTCACTCGTATCAGCAAAATTCAGGAGGATGCAATGAAGTCAGAGGCACTGGCAGATGAGTAAAAGGAGATGTAAAATTCCTTAACCTGTAGTAGGATTTGAAAGCATTCTAAGAACAACTCTGTGCCCTCGCACGCTTCTGCAGAGCGCCGTGGAAATTAGAAATAATTTGATGAATTACATTTTTGGTTCTGTCCGTGCTGGCGATGGGGAGCAGCCAGGATGCAGGGCCAGGAGGAGCAGGAGGAGGGGGTGAGCCAAGCAAGCCCTTCAGCTGGGTGCTGTGGGTAGCCCTGCACCCCATCCCCACGGAACACCTCAGAGCCCGTGGGGCCCCTGGCTGCTCGTGGGGGCTGTATAAATAGACACCCAAGTGCACAAGCTCTTTACATCTGATCTGTTGCTGAATTTATCTTCAGCTTCCTGTGCTCACGGAACATGCGTGAAACCCCGCTGGTGACATCGTTTTCAGAGGGCTCTGCTTGGAAAAGCAAGTGAGAGAATTTATTTGGAGACACCGGGAAGGCGTGAATTGCTTCCGAGTAATTAACTACTTCCCAACATGGTGTCAACCCTATCTTTTGAAGCTAATAATCTCAGTTTGGGGAAGGAGAGCTACTTCATGTCGGTAGTCCAAAGAAGAGATTAGATTGTGTGCACCCAGAGCAGCCCTGGCTCCCAGGGTGCCACAGCCGGGCTGGGGGGGGATTTCCTGGGCAGGGCTGGAGCGAGCTGCCAGAGCCGTGTGTGGGAGGTGAACAGGAGCTCAATTCCCGACTTTCCTGGCCGGGGGGATGGAGTTCACTCTGCTCCAAGCCGGGGAATGTGAAGATGCTGCTGCCGTGTCAGCCCTGCAGCAGGCGTGTTCATGTTGCTGCTTGCCTTTACCGTCTGCTTTTTCCCGTTGCCATCTTTCTGGTTCTTTGTTGCTCTTACACCAAACCAAACCAACAGTTTTATTTTCATTTCTCCCCCAGATTTCTCTGCTGAAAAATATCCCTTCTGTTGCCTTGCTGGGAAGCAGAAACTGGGTTTGTGTAGAGCTCTAGAGCAGCTGCAAAGGAGGAAGATGGTGATGGTGGCCAGCTCCAAACCCCACTTCTGGCTCCCCCTCCCCTAAACTCTGACTCATTCACCAGCACGTTTTTGTTGTGCTTCAAGCAGATGAATAAAATACATCAAGACAAATCAATACTGCCCAGAAACTCAAATGCATTTTCTTGAGCTCATGCACTTCCCAGCACAGCCTTTTCCAGAAGGATGAGCTTGCTGCTGGCACAGCTCACAGGTACCCACTTGCTGCCTGGCTGCCTGCCAGCCACACCACTGGAGCTAGACAATGCTGCTGCTCATAGACTGACTCCACATCCACTGATATTTATGGATATATATGGATATATTTTTTCTGGGACAGATATATATATCCCAGAAAAAGCTGTATGTGCAACAGCTGGGTTTCGTAAGGGCAAGTTTAGCACTTACTGGAAGTGGAGTGTGCTGGTGGGGAGGCACAAAGCAGAGCAGGGCACAAAGCAGAGCAGTGACCTCAACCTGAGCAATAATTAAATATTTTCGGATAGGAAATGCCATGTTTGTCACCAAAATGATACAATATTGATCATGTCCCTCTCTGTCCACACACCCCGGAGCTCGTGTACCAGGCTGGGGCATTTCTCAGGTCATGCCCAGCACTGTCCAGGTTCCCTGTCCCATTCAGGGGGACACACGTGACACAGAGCATGCAGCATTTCTAAAATCTTTAATGCTTGGAGAAATTCCAAAGCTCACTCTGCTGCTGCTGTTTTCCTCCTGTGCACTTTTGGAAATTACAGTTCCTCACTCTGGGTTATAAAGCAGCATTTTGAGGTGGTGTTTACCATATTCCCCCTCCCTCTGTTATAAGGAGATTGGGAATTAAGGTTGTGTTTCCAGGAAGGGTGCTGTTCATAATGGCACAGAGGGTCCAGAAATCCAGGCAGGATGGCAAACAAACTCCAAATCTGGAGGAAAGTGGAGTTTTTTCCCCATTAAGGATGAGCTGAGTGCCCCAGTCCAGCTGTGCTGGTTGAATGGAGTCAGCAGGACCACATGGCTGCTGTGGGAAGGGAAAAAGAAAGTGTCAGGGATCTTAGAGACAGAGAAATGTGATGTTCTGGCTGGTCTCTGTCATCCTGTGTCACCTTTAAACGGCACAGTCCACATTAAGAAGAGAATTGTCACAGTGCACTCGAATATGGGTTTCAAACTTACTGAGAACATCCAGATTGCAACACAAAATCTGGTGGAAATATCTGATGTTACCATTCCAGTCCACAAAACCTACGGAGGTGAGGAGCAGTGTAGGAATTTTCTCCCATCTCTCTGTTTTCCTCACTTCCTCTTATCTTTCAGGCAGTTGTTTTAAAAGGCTGTGACATTTCCTTTAACTTAGCTGAGTTCAAGAGGTGAAGAGAAGTCCACAGTCTAAGAAGGAACTAAGCAGACCCTGTTCCTCTAATAATTTTCAGATAAAACTGCCATGAGTTTTCCTTTAATGGGGCTGCAAACACAACTGCAGAAGCTTGACACGTTTACATCCAAAATTAATTAGGCTTCATTAGCAATAAACCTCTGGAAATTTTCATTTCCAGAGTCCCCTGGATACATTTCCAGAGTTCCCTGGATACATTTCAAACCAGGATGCAGGAAGGCTTTGGATGATAGAGATGTGGATGTTCTGCACAGGGAGGAGATTTTGCTCAAGCAACCGCGTGACTTTTTTATCACTCTGGGAATGTGGGCACACGTGTTTGAGGAAACTGCTCCACAGGGAACACACCAAACCAGGAACATCCTCGTGGAGCTTCTCACGTTGTCTCTGTGCCTTGTGTCCATCTCCTCCAGCACAGCCTGTGCTTCCATGGGAGAGGGATTGACTCCTCCTCATCCACTTCCCTCTGGAAGAATCGCTTCTGCTCAAACACTGACACCTTTTTGTGTGTTACCTTAAAGTCATGCTGTCCTTATTTTAAAAAAGCAGGAGGTGAGGCTCCCATCATGGAAAAAAGCTCTCCCTGTAGCAATTAAACCACTGATGCTCACTGACCTCCCCTGCTTCTCTAGCAGCCCTTCCTCCGGGGCTCTTTGCCACACCAGACCACACCTGCCTGTGCTGGTGCTGCCCTCAACTCATGGCCTTGAACCTTCCACCAGCCTCAGCCCCAGGCTGGTCCCAGCAGCAGGGATGACACCCATGGACGGGGTCTTGGCTGCTGGGATGGGCTCCACAGCTCCGCTGTCCATCCACCAACACCTCGACCAGGAACCATTTGCTCTCTGCCAGTCTTATTTTTAGGCAGGAGGAATCTGAGGCTTGTGCAAATATTTAAACACATGTCTCTCCTGAATTATTCAGTGTACTCTGCCTGCTCCTGGAGTTCATTCAAAGGGAAGGCAGTCAACAGAGCTCTGACATTCACCGTGGAGAGGAGGTGGCAGAGGGAGCACCAACACCCCCCTGCCCTCTCCACCCCTCCTGCCCCACAGGCTCCAGCTCTGGGCTCCCCTGGCACTGTTGTCCAGCACCAAATCTGAGCAAATTTGCCTTAATTTAAGGTGATCCTGTGTGGCACAGACCTGGGGACTGCTGTGTCCTGAGCTATGGGTGAGGCTGCAGTGCCTGACTTAAGAAGGTCCAAGGAAAAACCTGAGCAAGCCTCATATTTTTCTCCATTTTCTGCTCTAGTTGAAGAGGCTTTTTCCAGTGGCAGATGCACATCCCTGTGCATCACAAACCCCAAAGTGCAGCTCTCAGCCTCTTGAAGTCAAAGAGGAACTTGAGATTTGAATTCGAATTTCACCTATGAACTGAAGCACAGCTGGAAGCCAAAGCCCTTAGGAATAGAGGGGTCTTTCCTCTGGTTCCACCACTCCCAGAAAAATTATAACATTTGCCCAAAATCAATTAAAGACCTTGTATGAGAGTATATTAATCCACATGTGGGTCTGTGCACCTCTCCTGCTCTTGTGAAATGTTATGAAGAGCAAATTATGTACCAAACTGTGCAATCTTGGCTTTCTCGTCTGCCCAAAGACAGAAATTACAGCAGTAACTTTGATACTGCACACTGGAACACTCAGCTCCTGCAGAGTACTTTTGTCCCTGATCAGCCATCAAATAAAGTCAGTTTCCTTTGGTAAATCAAGCTAATGGCAAAATGCAGGGTTTACATATAATCCAACAACTCAGCAAGCAGCTGTTTCCAAAATGTGAGATACAGGCAGAAATATCTTATGGAGAAAGGAGAAGGGATCCTGTCACCCTCTGTTCACACACTGCTCCTGGGCACTGCTTTTCCCAGTTCCAGGGAAAAACAGGACAGTACAGACAGACTCCAGCAGAGTTTCTTCCACATTGTCCAACATCTCCAGGCTCACGCTGAGGAATTGCTTAATCAGACATAAACCCAAGCTGCTTTCTGGTACATCTAATATTTGCATGGGGACATTACAAGTAGGCAGCTTGGTTTGTAAAGACGTTTAATCACGAAGGTCTGGGTTAAAGGTCAAGTTCAAGTGTCTGCACTGAGCTGGAGAAGATCTAAATGAGCAGCAATTAAAACAGTCTGACTCATATGAGGCACTGCTGAACTTTGAAATGGCTGAGTGCTTGGAGCTCTGTTGGGAAGGATTCTTCTTGTTTTAGTCCAACAGTAACAGAGGGGCAAAAAAAAGGCATTTTGAGGAAAGGCAACATCTTCACCTGGTTTCAAGGCCTGCAGACAGTGGGTGCCTTTAATCCTGCTGCTGTCAGAAGGGCCAGGCTGCTCTGAGCAGCAAGTCCCACCCTTAAAAGGCTGAGCTGAGGCTGGGAGCCAGGAGCAGAGCAGCCGTTCCAGCGTGCAGCCTCAGAGCCCCGAGGAGACATCACAGGAGCAGAAGTGCTCCTCTCCTCGTGCAGAACGTGGGTGGGAAGGCAGCAGCAGCAGGGTCCAGATGGGAAAAGGGACTTTCCTGATGCAAGGGCCTGAGAACCGCCGGGTAAGAACAGACCCATCTGGAACGGCAGCTGAGGCACGGCACGAGAAACTGCCCTGCCTTGGGATCAAGCCCAGGAATCACAGACAGCTTTATCAGAGAGAGGATGGACATTGTTTCTGAGGCTGTAGCACTGGATGCAGGGTGTTTATGTCTTGCTTTAACACGTTGCTGGGAGGAAGCGCTTCACTGGCAAAAGAGACTCTGAGGGTTGCAATATTTGGACAGCAAACCCACCAGGCTGTCCCATTCCTGTATCAGCAGGAAGCTACAGGAAAAAGAGATGGACTCTCTGTCCACTGTGCTAGAGGAGATGAACTGCAGTAAATCTGACTGGAGAGATGCTGTTCTGAGGCACAGCCAGTGCTTCAGTTCCTGTCCCATGCCAGAGCTCGAGGCTGTGCTTGTTGTGACAGGAAATGAGAGGCACAAGTCACTGGGGCGGGCTCTGCGCCCTGTTCAGCAGCCCCAGATGAGTGTCCATGCACAGCTCTGCTGCACATCCCTAAAAACAGCATGGGTTGGTCATTAACCTCAAACCTGAGCCATGGCTTGGCAGGTGAGCAACTGTACTCCTTGGATCCAATCCACAACAAACCTTGGATCTGCCTCCGAGCACTTATCTTGCTTCTCATGGGCAGGAAAAGAACTTGATGGATTCTATAAAGAGTCACCACACTATTTCCATCAGGGAGCACCTGGAGCTGTCCCTGGGCCAGCACCATGAGGACCTGGCTGGATGCACCTGCCCTTCTCCCAGGAAAGGGGATGCACATTCCCTGAGCAGCTGCTGGATCCGAAATAGGTAAAAAAAAGAGCTTTCAAAGGCTCCCATGCCCAGGATCCCACAGCTCCTCCTCTCTCCCGTCCATCCTGGAATGGGAGCATGGCACAGGAAGGAGGAGCACAGCAGTGCTGCTGTGGGACAGCCAGTGCAGAGATGACCACTGCTCCTTTTTGGGACAAGCACATTCCTGCCTGATTAAGAGATACCTGTAACCTTTGGAAAGAAGAAGCTCAGGGTTTTCTCTGCTCAGATTATAATGAGAATTTAAGCTCTTGGTAGCAGGATGTCTTTTTTTTTTATTGTTTGCAGTTTCTGAGGTGAGGCAGAGCCCTCTTCCAGAACCAGCCTCGAGCCTCTGTCACAGCACCAGTAATAATTTCCCCCCTTTAAGTGACGCAGGCTGGCAAAATGTTCCATCACAGCTGCACAGCCCCGACCCCGCCAGGCTGGCCCCAAAAACATCCAGTGAGCAGCAGGGAAATGAAAAACCATCCTCTTACCATCTCGGGGCTAATCCCTGTCCTCTTCCCCGAGCAGCAGGGAAGCACAGGGCAAAGCCCTGCTCGACATGAATTACCCAGGCCAGAAAGAAGAATTTCTAAACATCACTGGGTCAATGACCACGCTGAACGTCAGGATGGAGAGTAAATAGTGACCTCTGGAAAGTGCTGCATCAGCCCCGGCAGCCTGAATGCCACCAGTTCCTCGGGGAAGGGCAGGAATCTGGGAAACAGGCACGGACATTTCTGCACGGTTTCGGTTACTTTATGCAAAAATCTTGGGATTTCACGCTCCCACCACAAGCCGGCCCGCGGGGCCCCTCTGCTGTCGTGTCCCAGCACTGCAGAGTTAACTCACACGGCACAAAGATCGGCACAGGCTCCCTGAAAACCGCCTCATTTCCAGGGAGTTTGATGACATCGCTGTAAAAATGACCCAGGAAATTCAGTCTCCCACTCACGGAACAGAGAAGCCCCGAGGAAGCCCTGCAAAGGACTGTCCCCCATCCACCAGTAACTCACTGCCACACAGAATCTATTTCCCACCACTTATTTCCATGCAGACACCTCTGAATTACAAGTAGCCAGCCAAGACTGTGGTATCCTTAACAAAAAAATATTAACAAGTATCTTAAAAGGGCTTCATTTTCTCTATTGCTACAGAATAATTTGTTCTGTTCCCAAGTATCCCCCACTGAGGAGCCTCTGTGTTATTTAATATCCACACGCTGCACAGGATGCTGCTTTGGGAACCATTTCTGAACACTTCCAAAGCACAGCATTTTTGGAAGCCCTCCCAAGACGAAACAGCCAATAACGAGGCAAAGTGTGCAATATTTTATTGAAATAAATGTGACTTTTATGCCAAGGGTTCCAGGTGAAATGAGCACACTCCAGTGGAGCAGGACGCCGCGCGTGGTGGCTTTGGTGGCCCCAGGATGCCGTGAAGCTCAGATGGCTGCCATCCTTCAGTTATCACAGTACTGTACCTTTACAAGAGACAGCATCAGCACTGTGATAACTGAGCCAGGGCAGCCTGGCAGTCATTGGCCCCTCCGTGGCACTGCCGAGTCCCTCGGTGTCCTCCTCCCTCCGTGTCCCAAAAACCCCGCGTCACCCCAAAGGTGAAAGCCTCAGGAGCCTTAACACAAATGGCTTTGCAGCTGAGGTTCACTTCAGGAAATTATCTACATAATTAGTGTTAAATCTTAATGACCATGGCGGCGCAGCTCCGAGTGGTTTTAAGCAGCAGCTTCTTCTGGGCAAATCCACCCACGCTGGATTTAATGGAGAAAGAGTAACCAACCCTCGTACACGGAGGCAGCCCTTCCTCCCCCTTAAATCCAGCCAGCCAGCAGCACTTGGCTCGTGCTGCTCAAGTGTTGGGTGTCAGGGAGCCCTGGGGACAGTGGCAGCCAGCCAGGAAAGCTGCTGGAGCCACTCTGGGATCACCACAGGCACGGCCCCGATGGCAGCACCGGCACCGCGCCCTGAGCCCGCCAGGCTCCTGCTGCCTGATTTTCCAGGAGCTGGGATTTTCCAGCCCATCCCACACCTTCACCAGGCTCCTCTGGAGTTTGGCACATGTGTCTCCAGAGCCAGCATGGCTGATCCTTGCCGTGCCCTCCGAGGGGAGCAGCTCCCAGTGCCAGCTGTGTTTACAGGGACTGCAGCTGCAGGAAGCAAAGAGGGGCCTCGAGCTGTCCGAGTCGGCATTTTTAGGTCATCAAATCCACATAAAAACATTTGAAATACAAAAGCCCACTAGTTAGTTAACTTACAAGCTTCCACCAACCTATATTTACTCCCCTTCATTTTTTTTTTTCTTCCTTAAAAACAGGCACTGCTGAAAAAATCATGGAACTATTTCTCCACCCCCCACTTTGTTGTGTATTTCTACAACTTTACCGTCCCTTGGCTTTTTTCTTCCCTAAAATCAGGCATTCCTGAAAACATCACACAACTATTTCTACAACCCCCACCTTGCCTGAGGGAATTGGATACATCAAGTTCTGAAAGGAGTCTAAAAAAACACAACGGTTTTATGCTGCCAAAGTTAATGTGTTACTAAGTTTCCAATAAAAGTCCATTTATGATGAAGCTTCCATGTTTCTACCATGAGGAAGCAGAAACTCAAAAAAATTGGTGTTTTTTTTAACACTCTAAATAACCCACCGGGCAAAGAGAAGGAGCTGAGATATTCCAGAGGCTGTTTTTAAGAGAGAAACACAAAACACTCGGCTGGATCCAGCCATGAAAACGCTGCCTTACAAGTCTGCAACTCCAGAGGGCAATGGAGAGGCAAACGTGGAGTATCGGAGGAGCAGCACGCAGGGGGAAAAAAAAAACATTTGTACATTTTAAAACAAACTCTAAACATACATTACATAAAAAGGGGACAGTCAACAGATTATGCAATGCTGACGTCAGGCAGCACAGATGACTTCAGCATGCATCCCCAAATTCGCAGATTTGCCACAGTTTGGGGATTAATCATTAAGGAATTGGCTGTTGCTAGGAAAGCACAACAAAAACTTGCTAAAAATATTAATGGATTCTGTCCGTGCAAGGGTGGGTTTTGAAAAGGAAAGGAGCTGCACGAGCAAGGAGCTCTCACTCCGAGGTGTTTTCACACCACACCACCGTTGGTATTCCAGGTGAGGAATTCTACTGATTTCAGGGGGATGGCTTAAGTGTGGGATTTGGAATTTTACATTTCACAGGCTGAGGTGATGAGAGAAGAATCACTGCTTTGCAATTCAAGCATGCTTTGATCACTCTATCAGGATTTTACTCATGCTCCAGCAGTTACTTATCACTGTTTTAAAGGGAGAAGGTGAACAATTCCTCCCCAGCACCCTCTGGCACAGCAACTGTTGGAGTCACACCCGTGTTCCAAGGGCTGATGCCATTTTCCCTGGAGGATCCAGCTCTTCCCCCAATACAAATATAGTTTGCTGTCTTGCATCTCAAACACACACACACACACACACACACACACACACAAAAACACACACATTTTTGCTTTGCTTCAGCCAGACTAAAGCTACACAGATCTGATGCAGAAAGCTCAAATAGGTTCTCCATTTACCTGGAAAAAACCACCTTTTTTATAGCAAAACCCACATTCGTTTTGGAGTCCAGCACACATTTTTGTTCTTGTTATTGCTAAGGCCCTGCAAAGTTCCATACACTTTTTAAAAAAACCCCTCTACTTTCCAGTGTTTGCTGCCAGTTCTCACCTTTGAAACCTGTTTAAGTTGGCCTGGTTGGTTTTTAAATTCCCCCTCCTGCTCCTTTGGGGCTAGTGATATTTTTGCAGTTGTTTCATAGGAACCAAAATTCTTTCAGCATCACGGCGATGGGATTGGGGACATTCCCTGCCCACAGCCCCAGGGCTTGTCCCTCCCCACCCCTACGCACGGGTCGAGGATCTTCCAGCGCTGCGAGCTGCTCTCACCCTGCACGGCCTCACGAGGTGTGAGGGGAACAAACCTCATTTCCATCTTCCCCAGCGCGGTTCGAACACAAATCCCGGCGAGCCTGAAGAGGGAAGAAAACAAACATCTCGTTACGGGGATACAGCGGCGTGCCGGGCGGTGACACGGCCGCGGTGACGGGCACGGAGGCTCTGAGGGGCGGCGGAGGCCGGCAGGGCCCGGGCC
>VZSE01014815.1:0-19551 GCA_013398275.1 Promerops cafer | reverse complement strand
TTTTTTTTTTTTTTTTTGGTGTTGTTTTCCGAGAGTTGCAGGTTCAGTGGGGTCTGGTTCCACAGTGCAAACTGAGCAAGTAAGTGCTTCTCTCCAGAGATGCTTTTCATTCTGTGATAATTTAATTACATAAAAGTTCTCATTAACATTTTACCTCTTTGTTAATAGCAAGGAACTGCTGTCTGCTAGGGACTTTTCAGGTACAGTGTGCAGCGGGCATTACATGAGGTTTATCATGGGCACCTGGAGTAAAGTGGTTTTAGCATCTTGGACAAATATTAAAAATACTCCGAGATGCTGAGGTTTGAGCTCTTGTTCTTGTGATTCAAGGATGAAACAGTTTGCAGGTTGTTTTTTTTTCCAAAGACCATAGTTAATTTTTTCTTATTTTTCCCCAATCATTGGGCACTTTTCTCCAGCTGTCTCAGCCACCTTTGGTAATCCAGGAATTTAGGAGGGAAGAAGGGATCTCAATCTCTGATGTGATCTGATTCCGTGATACTCTGTTTAACAACCAAAAGGATGTTGCAGCAGCTTCTAAACTGAAGTGTAAATCTCACTGTATCTCTTTACAGGCCCTAAAATTGTAATCTTGCACTTAAACCCAGAATGTAATCTTGCACTTAGCCATGTTTTCAGGGATTTGGGCAACGGGGAAGCGACGCTGCCTCGCTCAGTCCGTACTCCAATAGATTCCTTGGATAATTGATACAGGCATGAGTTGATTTCTGTTACAACTTGCACGGCAAAAATCACATTCAAAGTGTGGAATAGGATGCGAATAGGAGATGAAGGAGGAAATGTCTTGAATGTATTTTATGGGTGTAACTGAACTTGCTTGAGTTTCTGCCACAAAAATAGGAATTTTTGTTACTGAACCACTTGTCAGAGGGCTTTGATTCCTTTATCTGCCCAGAATGAGTGGACCCAGTATCCCAAACATCGTGGTGAACTGAGAATTCCAATGTGGCAGCATCTCTTAAACACAGATTTTGGTTTTTATAGCTACTTTTCTTTCTAAATGAAAAGGTGAAAGCCTCATTTAATGCTCTTAAATTTGAGAGTAAAATCCAGGATTTCTGGGTTGTCCTTCAATGTGAATGTAAGAGATGGCAGAATTCAGCTGTTCAGCTTACTATTAACAACGAGAATTTTTGGGAATGACACCGGAAATGCAAATCACTGTGTTTAAGAAGATACAGCGTGTTTACCACTTACTGCAAAGAATGTTTTAATTGGAGCAGGTGCCTGTTGTGTGTCAGCAGGTGATCAATGCTGCAAGTGCTGCTTGCATTCAGAGGGAGTTTTCTCATTTCATCTGACAGAAATCACTTGCAAGAGTTTTCTAGGAAAGAGACTTGAACAGCTGGGAATTTAAATCTGCCCAAAACTGGGGGGAAAAAAAAGCACTAAAGTTTGTGTTGGACACTTAAATTCACTGAGAGCAGCGTTTGTTCCGCTGATCCGCAGCAGGCACCTGCTTAAAAACCCATAAAACTTGGGGTCAACATAGCTTGTCAAAGGCAGCTTGGTTTGGGAAGCCTTTTGGGAAGAGCATGTAGGTGCACTTCCATTTTCTCTTGGAAAATCACCGTGGTTCCACCTGCCATTGGCTGTTCAGTTGTGCTGTGCTGGAGGGCAAGAAGGAGCAGGCGAGGCTGTGTTTGACTCCAGGTTTTCTGGTTCCTTATTTAATGGAGCACCCGCTTCTTTGAATCTGGTTTATTTGTGGTTGCTGCTCTGTTTTGTAAGCAAGGATTTTAACACCCTTTGAGGGTTCTTGTGGCAAAACTTGGGCAGCTCTTTTTTGCCGGCACTGAATTCCTGTGCTGCCGTCCCGGCTGGTGCAGCTGGGTGGGCTGTGCTTTCCTCCTCGGTCTGAGGTGTTCCCCATTTGAGTGACTGCCCACTGAGGTCGGCTTGGCCGGGGCTGAAGGTTTAGAAGCCTGTGGGTGACACCAGTGTGTGCAGAGCAAACCAGATGTAGCAGTTGTTGGCTCTCTCCTTGTGTCTGGCATTACGTTGCTCTGGCGAGAGCTCAGTATTCCCTCCCGACCTTGTGTGCAGCTGATGTTCTTCTGTTTCATTAGTGTGTTGAGTTAGCCTGGAAAAAGGATGTCCTTTTCCTGAATCATTTCATCCTTGTGCTTTATGCTTTGGGGAAAGAACCTCAAATGACTCGTCGTTTTGTTGTTGACATTTTAGTTTGTTGTTTATTTCTTTCAATTGGAAACTTTGCGCAACTTCCTTGGCCTCCGGCCAGTGGCTTTGTTTGCCACGGGAACACCGAGGTTATCCTCAATCCAGAGGTTTTAGGGGCACAAATACCAACACATCCTTGTCAGCCTCGCAGAGAGAAAAGGGCATTATTGCCAGGCAGACAAACCTTGCCCTGCCTCTCTTTTGTTTCCTGCAAGGATGTTAAAGATGGAATATTTTGGTGACAGCTTTCTTGGCCTCTATGGAGAGCCGAGTTTTGTGAAGAACGAGTTTTAATTTCTTGCCTGAGTTTGGGAACCCTCTGGTTGATGGTAACTGAGGTATCAATGGGGAGGAGGAGTGAATCAAAATTGTGAAGACAAGTTCAAAAACTCTGAGGACTCAGGGAAAAATGGCTTGGAAAATGGTAGTTCCTGGCTCTAAGCAAAACAGTGTTGAGGGCAGCGCTCCTGGGGAGTTCTGTGTGCCCAGAGGGGGAGAAATGGTTGCCATGTGGCTCTAGAGCTTTTGGGGTTCTTTCCCCTTTGTCCCCCTGTTAATTTCTTCATAGCACTGAAGGACAGATATTCCAATGATTGATAGACTGAACGATGAGGTGATTTTTATATCAGGCTTAAAGCAGAGCGGGTGGTGCAGAGAATGGTGCATTGAATATTCATCTCCCTGCAGTTCTGATTGTGTGAAAACGATGGCTAGGAGATATGACTTGAATAGTAACAATTTTAAATTGTATTGGGTGTGTCTTTGATTTGACCTTTTAATATTGGCACTGTCTGCTGTTAGAACTGCGCAGCAAAACGAGAGCAAAAGAGCTGTGTAACACTACATTTCATGGTTTTGTTGATAAGTTGCCTTCAGGAAATACCCAGTGAGGAAAGTCAACCGAATTAGCAAGAATTAGGTTGGTTTTTCTCCTGGTTAATGATTTCAATGTGCCCCATCAAGTGTTACTGCAAGTTGAGTAATCATCAGTACTGTAAGCCTAGTTTAATCCTGGTCCAAAAAGAAGCCCTGCACTACTTGTTTCGCATCTATCCCTAGAAGGCGACTTCATTCCGAGGTTTCATGCCCGTGGGTGGTATTGGTGCTTTTTGAAGTCCAAGTAGAATATTCAGAAAGGCCTCGTAGCTCTTTATGTTCATCTGTATAATGTAGGGAGGGGAAAAACCCAAATCTGGTGTACACATTTGTATTGAAATAACGTTTTTTTCCCTCCTGCAAGCAAATCTGGTGGACTGCAGAAGACAACCGCATGGGATACCAAGCTCTAATGGACCTTTGGGAAGAGAAGCTGTGGCTTATGTGGAATTTACATGGGCCTCCTGGTGGAAGAAAGCTTATCTGTTTAGTATTTGTGCATTTTACTAAAATGGCAGCTTTAAAAAAAAAAAAAAAGTTGTGTATCTGCTATTGTGATGCCAATGCCCGTGTTTTAAGTGGAAAAAAAAAATGACCTCTTTGCTTTGTGCTGTGTACACAAGATTGCTGGAAAAGTAAAGGAATACCCTTTTTATGGCTCACACAGCTTAAAAGTAGCTGTCACTCAAACATGCGCTCACAGTTGAGCTGATTTTGTTTCATTCTAAATAAATTGTTTCTTTTGAGGAAAATGGTTTTTCTGCCTGGAAGTGAATTGACGACAAACGTTTGGCCCCTGTGTTGGCAGCGGAGGGGTTCCTGCTGCTGCTGCCCAATTGAGCTGATAGTTGTGGGTCTTGAGCAAGAAGCAGGGAGAGCACCGGCACTTTCGCGTTGATCGACCTGTGGTACCAGTCAGAAGAATTGTGTCTGATGGCCTTGCTGTGGCCCCTGTGTTTGCAGTGAAAAAGGGGTCACTTGCTGCGTTTCTCCTCAGCGGGACGGGGCAGCGGTGCTGCTGCTGGCACGCAAGAAGCAGGGAAGCACCACCCTGCGCCTCGGAACGGTGGCCAAGTCTGGGGCTTCGCTGGTTGGAAGAGCTGGAGTTCCTGAATTTTAAGTTTCTGATTTGTTTTGTTCACCCAACATGTTTGCCTTTAGTTTTGATTCTTGGTTTTTTTTTTTTTAATTTTGAAGAAAAAAAGTTTTGAAATTGCTTTGAATCTTGCACGTAAAACCTTTGCACCAAAATTGCCAAAAGAAAAAGAGAAATGAGTCCTTAAAAGTGTTTAAATGCTGTTAATAAAGCCTTTCCTGCCGTACGCGAGGCGCTCCTCCATCTCCAGGGGCTTTTCAGCAGTTGTGGGTTTAGTGCTGAATGGATGAAGAGTTCCTGAGAGCTGGAGGCGGTAATTTAAACCTTTGCGTGGTGTCTCAGTGCCTTATTTTGACCGGTTTTGAAGCCAGTGGTTCCACACGCCTCGGATGTGCATGTGCCCTGCTCGCGTCCCGGCCCCGCCGCGCGCTCCGAGCAGCCGCTCCCGGTGTAGTACAGATGGGGAGAGGAAAAGCCGGAGGCGGCCCGAAAACGTTCTGTGCTGTAGTTCTCCTGCCCCGGGGGCTCCTGAGCTTTGGAAGGCTGTTCCCGTGCAGGAGCACAACTCCGTGTTTGCTGCGGGACACTTCGGGGCGCGCCTGAGGACCGCGGCCGTCGAGAGGAAGCTGCCACTGCTGCATCGCCGGCTTCGGGAGCTCCCGTGTTGTGCTCGTGGTAGAATTCTTGTGACGTGCCATGAAGACACCTTGAACAGCTTGCCCTGTTTGCCTTGACATACTTTAACCTCCATGGATAACCCCCCACAGCCGGGCAGGATCTTTGCTAGGCTGCAGACGCCTCTCAGCCGACGGATGCTGTGGTTGTGCTCCGCAAGGTGTCTGTTCCCGGGGCAAAGCGCTGTGTAAATCCCTAAAACAGGTAAGGGGCTGGAAGAGGTTGAACTGAGTTGTAATGTAAGAGAAGATTGTTGTTGTTCGCCTTTTGTTGTCTTGATTCTCCAGTTTATTGATGCTTGCTAACTGTGCTTTCTCCAGTGGCCGTGCTGCTCCACCCGCTCGGGAGCGGGAGCGAAGGAGCCGACTCTTGGATGTGCTTCCCTGTTTGTTGGGGAGTCCTGTTAAGAAACAGGGCCCTGCACATAGAGCTACGTGTTCTCAGCTTGGCAGGCTGGAGCTGTTATTTTGACTTCATGAACTGCTTGAATTAACACTGCTTTAACCCAGAGTAGTGTTTATAATTTGTATGTGTTGATAAGGAAAGCCAAGCCAGTGATTTGGCAAATTGTCTGTGTTTGTGGGATGCTGGTGTAATAATTTAAATGAAGCTTTTTGTTGTAAATGGGAGCAATTATAGCTATTGCTGGTTATGAGGGAAGGGAATTGGAGAGGGGAGACTCAGGAGATGCCTTTTCTTCTAGAAGCTGGTGTTTAGTAGTTAAAATTCCTATTTTTTGCAATGTATTTCTTGTGCTGTTGAGATACAACCTCTGAATCTCCTTTGAAGTGTTGTACAATAGTTCTGGGGTTGGTAGCAATAATGGGAGATGTGTTTCAGCCCCTTTGCCTGGGCTGGGGGCTTGATGCTGACAGGAGATGGGTGATTTGTCAGTGTACCCCAAAAAAGGGGATCTTTTTGGCAAGCTGGTCACCTGCTCAGGTATCCAGGTGTTTGTGTCAGGGCTTGGGCACTATCCCACTTTTTGGGTGTGCTTTGAAGTGTCAGTGGCTATTCCAGAAGAGTTCTACCTCTCTGAGTCAGATTTCACTGTCTGTTTCGCTGGGAGATGGTTCCCTGTCTCCTTTACATCATGCATTTATTCCAGAGACTCGGAGGTATTGTGGGATGTGGTGTGGGATGCTTCTCCTGTGGTTGCCTTGCACTAGCGAGTTGTTTTTCGGGTGCTGGGTCTGCCCCTCTGCCTTCTGAGGGGCTTAGAGGGATGCTCCAGTGGCCAGGCAGAGCCAGGTTGTTGTTAAAATCAGTCTCTTGGAAGGGTTAAGTGCTCTATATGCATCGTATTAATTTGGCTAATGAGACTTCTGGGGAAAGTGGATTTATAACGAGAACCATTTAATTAACTGCACTGCAGCAGAGAGCGATGCGAGCGGATTAGATAGGAGCAGGTTATTTGAATTCACACATTTTTTTAGAACTGTGCTTTTACCAGCTGCAGCTGAATTAATAAGTTTAAAACATCAGATGGCCCAGATTCTGCTCCTGGCCAATAACAAGCTTGTGTTGGCCTCATGCTGCTGGTTTACTATGAAATGGCAAACGCTCTTGGAGGATGCACTCCCGCCTCGTGTCCCGAGGTCTGGGGCAAAGACCAAAAAGGGTTTGGTCAAACAGGCAGAGCACTGGGAAGGCTCTTGGGCTGATGGCTTTGTGATTCCCGTTGTGTCTCCTGCGGTTCTTGGCTCGGAGCCCTGTGCCTGAGTGTAATTAGAGCTGCCTTGAGAACTGGGTGAGGTAAACTCCTGAGGCAGAGGAAGCTCTGGGGGACTGGGTCAGCTGCACGTGCTGTGGTGGCTTGGACAGGAGCCTCCTGCTCTTCATCCTGTTTGTCCACGTGCTGATGGAGGTGCCTGTAGTGGGAGCAGAGAACGTGGACTGTGGCACAAAGGTTGCCTGGTTTTTTCTCCCTTTGTATCCCGCTCCAGGGATGTATTAATTAAACGTTGGAACCCGGGGGTGTGGGTGCTGTCAAACATGCTGCTGTTGCTGTGCATTAATGAGCTGCCACCTCCCAGCCCAGCTCCTGTGCCCAGGCTCTTGGGTTTGAGCTCGTGTGCGTTGTCCCAGCAGGGGATGGGATGTGGTTGGCTCCACGGACAGGAGCTGTAGGTTAACTCTGGGTCACAGCTATTTCATCTCCTTATCTGCCCGCCTCGACCTTCACACCTAGTTCTGCAGCTGCATCTGAAGATCGGGCTGGAGATTTTTAGCTCTCTTCAGTATTTCCTGTCCCCAGATCCAGTGATAGGTCAGGCCAAGGTTTAGCAGTGCACACAGCTTGGCCCAGCCCCGAGCTGGCAGCTTTCCCTGGCGTTTCTGCCCTTTGTGCAGGCGAGCACTTGGGTCCTTCAGCCCGTGTCTCCTTTCAGATGCATGTGCTGTGTCTCCAGGCTGTACAGTTGCACATTTCTGATATGGCTGAGGACACAAATGTGTGTCTGAGGACACGTGAGGGGTGCAGAAGGGTTTCAGTGAAGGGAAGCCAGCGAGGTCTCCCGGGGTGGTTGTTAAGCTGTTTGCCCATGGAGAGGAGATGTCCTTTGGGCCATGGAGGTGTTTGCAGCCCCTTTGGCCAAGGGATTGCTTTGGTCCTTGCCAGCCTGGGCTGCTCCAGCTCTGACCTGGGCAGAGGTTCGGGGCAGGATCAGGTCCTGAACCACCCGAGCTGCTGTCACTGGGGCTTGTGGGGAGCACGTGGTGAGAAAAGGGGATGTTGATGTTTCTCATGCTGCTCCTCTTGGGTGGGTGAAGATGAGACTGTGTACAAGAATACAGGAGGGAACTGGAGTGACAGGGCAAAGGGGAGTGGATTCAGCTGAAAAAAGGGGAAATTCGGGTCTGATATTGGAAGAAATCCTTCCTTGGGATTGGATTGGGATGGATTCCTTGGGAGGGTGGGGAGGCCCAGGCACAGGGTGCCCAGAGCAGCTGTGGCTGCCCCTGGATCCCTGGAAGTGTCCAAGGCCAGGCTGGATGGAGCTTGGAGCAAACTGGGCTAGTGGAAGGTGTCCCTGCCCATGGCAGGGGGTAGAATGGGATGAGCTTTAAGGTTCCTTCCAACCCAAACCATCCCAGGCTTCTGTGATTCTAAGACCTTGTGTTTCACCTCTGCCAGCCCAGCTTTCCCCTCTGGCACTAAGGCACAGCATGTTCTGAGCTCTCAGGTATCTGAGAGTGCCTTTGCTGTTCCTCGTGGCACCCAGAGCTGCATCCCAACAGCAGCCTGAGGCTGGGAGAGCCCAGTCCCAGACACCCCATCCCTGTGACCCTCGTGTCAGCCAGGGTGGCTGTGACTCCTTTGCACCTTGTCCAAAGGCTTGAGGGGCTGCAGCTCAGGTTATTGGTGTTCTCTTCGTCCCTGGGGTGCTGTAAAGACACCCTTTGCCTCTTCCTTCCAGAGCACAATCCTGCCTCTATCTTGCCCACGTGAGGGATATCTGTAGGGGAAAGTTTTGCAAAGTTGATGGTGGCTTCAGAGGCAAAGTCTTCTTTGGAGAAGAGACTTTGACCCGTGAATTACTTCTGGAATTGTCCGTGGCCATGAGCAAGAGCTCCCATCCCCTTTGTGGTTTCTGCAGGCTGGAAGGTTTTCCCATGAAGATCTCAGCTAAAGCTAAAACTTCTGAGTTTTCAACATCTGCTTTAATTTTTATTCATTGGAGTCACTGGTAAATTCCCATGAACTTCAGTGAAAACCATTATGGTATCTTTAAAGATTTTTATTACTATTTTCCAAACAACTCCCATGTCCTTTGAAGGCTTTCAGCTCCTCAGAAGTGAAACTTTATAATTCAGACTCTGGTGAATTGCAGCCTAATAACGCTGTGGATGGTGAACAGGGCTGCAGGACATGTTCCAGCCTGGGGGGAAGCCAGCACCAAAAAAAGTGTTCCTGTTATCAGTGTGTGTGAGGGCGAGTAAACAGCCCAGGCCATGCAGTATCTGCCAAGCAGGGCGAGGGAAGAACAGCCACATTTCCTGTTGCTGGAGGCCCTGTTGTCGTGTCCTTACCCAGCTATTTTCAATTGCTTTTGGCTTTCTTCATGTGGCTTAAGGTAAACACAGGAGCCTCGGCAGTGTTGGTAGCTGAAGCACCTTGTCTGGGGTGGTTTTTGTGCTGCCACAGCTGTGAAAAAGCCTCTTGTTCCCTTTCAAAATGGGAATTACGGAGATTTTCCCCCCTGTGGTTAGTGAGTGTGCAGCTTTGCAGTGGGTTTGGGTTCAAACAGTCCAGGGGAGATCCCAGGGCTTGGGTTAAACCCCGAGTTCTTGCCCCTCACCCTGGTCTCAGCCCCTGAGGGGGTGTGGGAGTCCCACACAGCTCTCCAGGCAAACGCAGAGCTCGGGCACCTTGGAGAAACAACCCAAATAATCCCAGCCCGGCCCCTGGAGGGGATTTCACTGCGACACAACCATGGTTCCTTATCATGTGATAAACATCAAGACCAACTTCCTCTGTGTCCAGTGCCTGGGTTTATCTGCTCTTGGCATCTGAGGGGCGCTGGGGAAGTCACAGCCTTGGTTCTTAGGAGATTCTGGTTTTTATCAAGGGCAGAGCCTGACCACGGAGAGTGTGGGGCAGGGAGAGGTTTATTTTGTGTGCTTTGAAATGCCTAAATCCATGTTCTGGGAGCTCTATCCTGCCTTTCAATGACCCAGAATACAGAACAAGGAAGGAAAACCTGCAGCTGGTAGCCAGGACACTCAGGGGTGTACAATGACTGTATAAATTAATAATATAAAATAATTCCAGTGGGAATGGGGGGTGCAGTGTGCTTCCTGATGTGATCTCTGATTGCACCAGCTTCCGTGGCTTTGATAGACCTGAGCTGAGGCTTAGCAGCTTTTTATCCTGCCATGTGGAACATCACTTGAAGCGGGTTTAAGACCCAGCAGGTGCCCAGCCCATAAATCAACCCTGCCAAGACGCCTGGCAGGCGTTGGGAGCAGGTCCTGGAGGCTGCCCAGGCTCCTCCTTCAGGATTACACCTGGGAGTAAATCACTGGCTAAGAACAGGAAAGCATTTCCTTCCCAGGAGGGATGGCAGCCCTGCAGCCCAGCTGTTCGGATGGCACAAACCCAGGAGTGATCCTTACCTGCCATGTCTTGTTGGAGAAGCCACTTCCATGTTTTCTTTTTGCTTTCTTAATCCTGTGGTGCTAAAATTAATCAGGATTCAGGGCATCAGTCCTCTGTCTGTCGGTGTTTAGAAGACTGATTAACTAAATGAAGTTGTTTTCTTCCAAAGGGACTCAGGTGTTGTACCAGGTCTTTGTTGGGGTACAGTGAAAATTGGAGGCTGTGTTCTTGGGTTCCTTTGGTCACTTGGATTCGTTCAGCCAGCTCTGATTCCCTGCAGGTTGCTGGATCTTTGGAGAATTCTTTAGTGTTTGGTTTCTCTGCACCATGATTTTTAGAAGGTTTTTAAACCAATGAATGCTGGCTAAAGTGCTTCCAAATGTGGTTTCCCATCAAGACCCAGCTGGCCATGGCATCTTACCCCACGTGCAGAGGATGAGCTTGGGCAGGAAGATGTTCCCCCAGGTGACTCAGGGCACAGAGCTGAGGTTGGCAGTGGTTTTCCAAGGGGTTTGATTTATTGTGAGTGAAATTGTCTTCTTGGAAAGATCCAGGAGGTTGTTGGTGATTTCTTTCCAGTGCAAAGTGTGGAGATGCTGCCTGTGAGGTACACGAGGGTTGGAAGGCAGGAGGGATCTGGTTCTCCACTGCCTTCCCAGGACCAGGAGGGGTGGCTGGCAGGGCACTGCCCTTTACCTAATCATTTCTCATGCTGAGGATCATTTTTAGCCATTGCTGCTGATTTTCTCTACCACAGATGAGTAAGGGAAGAATTTCCTTTGAGTAAGGGAAAAATTTTCAGGAATAATTTCTGCATGGAAGGGGTGCTCAGGCCTTGGCAGGGGCTGCCCAGGGAGGTTTGGAGTGCCCATCCCTGGAGGAGCCCTGGGAGTGCCTGGAGGTGGCACTCAGTGCTCGGGGATGGGTCACAGGTTGGACTCGATGATCCAGGAGGGCTTTTCCAGCCTTAAAGATTCTGGGATTCTGTGAAGGGAGCAGGGACAAAAGGGATTTTCTAGTCCACTCAGACTGCAGCTTTTAACCTCCTGCTCTCGCATTTCTCCACACGCCCTGTCGTGTTCTGCACTGTGCAAAAACTGCTTTAGGATGTGATTTGCACAGTGACTTCAGTGGGATGGGAAAACCTTCCTGGGGGCAGATGTTCCCATCCTGCTCACTGCTGGTTTCTCTCATGCACGTGTTGTGTCCTGCAGCACATAAATGCCTTTGGTTTTCAGGGGAACTGAACCATCTGTTCTGTGCTTGCCTTCCCAGCACGAGGTGTGAGCAGAGAAGTGTTTGACCAGCAGCTCTTACCCTGGGCCTGCTCAGTGGAAAGACAAAGGTTTGAAGACTCTTCACCCCCTCCCAGCCCACTGGCAGGACGGTGCAGGGCTCCTGGGAGGAGTTTCTCATTGTGGGCATTGGTTTCCTCAACAACTTTGGATAGACAAGAGGTAATTGTGGCTGGAGAAAAGTGCTTTGCCTGTGCAGGATTATTTTGGGGGCAGATAAAGGCTGGTAGTGCCCATGCATGGGCTGGGATGTGGGAAATGGGAGCTCCTGAGCTCTTTGCTCCTCTGCAGAAGGAAAGAGAGGCAGGACAAGCACTCCCATTTTGCTAAATAAGGGTAAGGAACTGGTGACATACTGGTCTGGTGGAGAGACAGGGCAGGACTCTCCTTAAGATCCTGGAGGACAAACCTCCTGTTTGTCTCCAGACCTGGAGGTTTGGAGGGGAGCTTTGTTGGAGCAGATGGGATGGGAGGACAGCACATCCTGCCAAGTAATTTCTTGGTGGCAAAAGAGGTGAAAATATCACAGGGCTTGTGCTGAAAGGAGGAAGGTGTTGAGCAGAGGCTTCATTTACAGGGAGAGAGCAGAGTGTAGGGAAAGGTGTTGGAATTGTGTAGAGTGGGAGCAGCAGGGTGAGGAGCTGGTGGGGCTCTTTCCATCCCCACGTTGCTTTGGCCCCACTGTTAAAAGCCAAAAGCACAGCTGCTCTTAGGGAGATGCAGAATAAGTGGGGGTTTAAAGCTTTAGGACTGGGAAACCTGAAGCCAAAGCTCCCACATGGTTCCTGTTACAGCAGCAAACCAAAGCTGCTGGCAGTGTTTGATTTGGTGAGGAACTTCACTGTTTCATAGGTGAAAACTGGAATTCTTTAAATGAAAGCTTCATCCCTGCTGCAGAAGGGCTTGGCTGAGGCCTCGGTGCAGGATTGGCTGAGTGTGGTACCTGTTCACCCCAGAAATAATAATCTTATCCAGAAATCCTGGTGGCTTGGACAGTGCCCCCTGGGGATCCTGTCCTGGATGCAGACAGTAACTGGTCCATCCAAACCACGGAGTGGGGGGTGCTGAGGCTCAGGGTGTAAAGGGTTGATGGTTACAGCATTAAAGGACCATTCCCAAAGCTCTTGCTGCCTGCAGATTCCTGGCAGAAGCTGTGAAACAGTGTATGAAAAATGAACTGTTTTGCAGCACTGATATTCCCCACTCGCTGTAATTTTTCCCTCATTTGAGCACAGTTTCTTTGGCACTGTGTAATTGTGTAACTGCTGGATTTGGCCCATCATCTATGGAGGAACTTCCTTACCTGTGACAGTCTTGGAGCTCCTTGAAACTGTTACAGCATTCTGTAGCTTTTTATTAAATGTAGACCACCTCATTTTGGGCTTGAAATAACCCATTTCACAGTTTAAAGGAGTGTTTCTATAGGGGAAACAACTCTCTTGCTGCCTTAATACGAAAAAAAGGGATGAGGAATAAAAGGGGTAAGAAAAAAAAAAGGATAATTAAATCTCCCTAATAATTTATAAAAGGGAAAGCTAAAAAGAAGGATAATGCCATTGGCTGGAATGAATATCCCAGGTTGACATAATGATTTCAAATACCTGGTGATAATGCAAAAAATTGCACCTTCACTACTGGAAAGGAAGTCAAAGCTGCTGTGTTGTGTCTTACCCATCCAAGTGAAATCTGTGGGATGCTGGTTGAATCCAGGCTCAGCACTGGAGCTGCCTCTGTGTGTGCATGGAATCCCTGGGAGTCTCTGGGTGGTTGGGAAGCTGGGGGGAAGGGTTGAGGGCTGGGTTTGGTCTCTGAACTTGCTGTGCCTTGGTTCTGCCTTTAACTAAAACTGGTTTTGCCTCCAGGTCCTCTGTGCTGTGGCAATATCTGTGCCTGGGATGTGGAAGGGCCCTACTGCAGCATCCTTCCCGCAGAGAGGGGGGCCCCTGGAGCAGCAGACCCTCGTGGAAGTGTCACCCTGATCTCCCTGTCCCTGCCCTTGCAGCAGGGGCCAGTTGTTTGTGTGTGAACAGAATGAGCTGCAGTCTCTGGCTGTGCTCTGGCACTTGGAGCTCCCTGGCTGCTCATCCCACGAGGTGAGTGAGTCAGCTCTGCTCGGGGAAGGACGGAGCTGTCGGGCTGAGGATTAAATCTGAGAGGCAGAAAAGCCCAGCTCAGGAGCAAAGGCACAGTGAAACCCAGGCCCCTCCACGCCCTGGGCTGCGTTTTCCCCATCAAATAACACTTCACACTGTGCATTTCTGGGATGGCTTTAATCAGGAGGAATATCCAGGTACACAAACTGAATCTGGCATCCAAAAATTCCGATTTTCAGTGTTGCTGCTGTTGATACTTCCCAGTACAGGCAATGGCTTTCCCAGCGTAGATGCAATCAAAGTCCAGCCTTCAAAACTTCAGCCAGACCCGGGGCTCTTGTTCAAATTGGCTTTTTTTAGCTTCCATCTTTGGGCTGAAGGCTCGAAGAAGAAGGAGAGAGGTGAGATGAGAGCACAGGCTCCAGCAAAGAGGAAGGAGCAGACGTAGGTCTGGGTGTAGTCATAGAGCCACCCTGCAGGAGAGAAGGTTGTTATTAAAGCTGTGGGATTTTTCTCAGTGAAAAAAAACATTCAGGGAGGTGGGTGGGAGGCATAGGATGTGTGTTCTCATCTAAGAAATGCTCAGATATTTTCCTTAAATTATTTTAACTCTTCCTGGGCAGCATTTCCTGTAAGGAAATGACATGTAGGTTATTTTTCCCAGAGCCAGCTTTGATCCTTGTAGTGGACATGGTGTTTAATTTGACTGAATTTAACCCCTGAATTTTTTTTTTTTTTTCCTGTTTAAGTAAGTGGGCCAAAAGTGGCTGATGGAAGATGCTGTTGGACTGATGGGATGACTTGCACGTGTTGGTATTTACAAACCCTCTGTTCTCCAGACTTGTCTTCTTGTGAGCACACCCAGTTTAATGTACTTTGTCTAATAGGAGAGACCCCGGGCCAGGAGCTGGATGTGAACTTGATAAAAGTAGCTCTGGGAGGACTTCAAAGGAGAAGCTGAATTCCATCGAGCCCCGGGAATCTCTGGAGGACGCAGGTCACCTCTTAAAGTGACCTCCAAGTGTTGGGTTTGGTCCTGGCAAATCATCTCGGGTCTGGCAGGCCTTTGAAAGGTGGAGAATTCCTCTCTTTGAATCTAAAATCTGCAGAGTGGTGGGAGATGCTGCTGCACGTAAAAATCCAAATGCAGTCCCAAATGTGGTGTGGGATGGGTGGGTGAGGGCAGCAGCTGAGCCAGACCTGCTGCTGGCGTGAGTGCAGTTCCTCTGGAGACATCCATGGAACCCAGACACCTCCAGGACTTACACAAACTGCACATTTGTCCAAAGCTGGGCTTCTTAAACCCAGGAGGGGCCATGATGCAGTGCCTGAGGTCCTGGGCTCAGCCAGGTGCAGAGAGAGGGTGCAGGGAAACTCTGGGAGCTGTGCTGGAGCAGAGGCACCGACATTTCCCCGCCGTAGATTCCCACAGCTGCAGGAGGGTTTTATAAAGCAGAGCAAAAGCTGCTTTTGCCCAGTTTTGGTTTCTGTTGGCTCACTGCTGTCCTGGGGCAGCCCTGTGTCTGCTCCTCAGGGATGCTGTGTGAGGAGGAGCCAGAGCTGCAGCTGCACAGGAGGATCCATCCCCTGGAGCTGCACTGGGGACTCTCCCATGACCCCGAGGTTCATTCCCAGGGGTGGGATCTGGTTTTGCTGCCTGGAAGTCTCTGGGATTTGGAGAGGGGAAGGGATTCTGACGTAGTTATTTGTGAGAGGAACAGGACAGAGTGCTCCAGCTGAGCTCTGATCTACTGCAATTCTTCTTAAAATATCCATCAGGATTTTTGTTAATTTTTTTTTTTCCCTGGGGTTTTTTGGTGCTGAATGGGGTTTAGGTGCAGTGGGATTTACCAGCATTGCCTCACTGGCAGCACAGCCCTCAACTTCCATCACACCCCAGCCTTTTGAAGCAACTCCAGTCCCTCTACCCCCAGTTTGTTTCCAAAGCAATAATCACTCCTGCTGCTGAAAGCTGAGCTAGGAGCTTGTGGTGCTCAAACCCCAGCAAAGCAGCAGCTTTGTAAGGAATGCTGGTAAGTCCCAGGCACCAGTGGGATCCAAACCAAACATTCCCAGCACTGCTGGTGCTACCAGCTGGGTCAGGCTGTTCAAATGGTACTGCTGGTCTTTAATCAGAAGTTTTATTTATTCATCCCTGATGCCCTGAGGAGCAAAATTCAGTGGGAAGGTGAAGGTAAAATTTAGAAAACATCTAAATACGTGTGCCAGCAGAGCTTTTGGCTGCCTCCATCCTCTGCCCTTTCCCCACCCAAGTTCCTTGGGCCTGGAGTTCGTGCTCTGGGGGCTGGAATCTCTTCTAGAATTTCCATTACATGCTTTGGTTCAGCTCTTTTGCATTTTCAGTCAGTGATTTGTACTGCTTGTGGCAATAAACTGTGCCCTTCTCTCCTCAGCTTGCTCATGGCTGCCAAAGTAATGTTTATTCTGCTTTGGGTTGGGTTTTTCCAGCGTGGCAGCATCCAGAGGTGCCAGTGGATGGGCAGCTCTGAAGGAGACTCCAGACTTGCCCTTTGGGTCCTGCCAGCTGCCCCTGGATTTCAGGGCTTCCAGCTGAACAGATTTGCAGGTAAGTCACCTTTTCCTTGCACTAGGCTTTGGTCTAATATGTAAATGAGGCAGTTTTAACCTTTGCAGTTCTCATTATCCATCATTATTATTTCCACTGCGTAAAAGCAGTTGAGTTTGATGAAATTGTAATTCTAAACTCAAGGTTTTTGGGAGGTGAGAGCACCAAATCCATCTCACGGAGCACTTAAATCCTGCATTCTGCAAGGAGCAGATGGTTTTGGACACTGCATCAAGAGTTTCTGGTCTCACTCAGTTTTCACACTTAAAACTGCATTGGAAGAGAAAATTGCAGAATTTTTCTTGGATCCCAAACCTGGACCCTGAGCTCTGGATTGTTTCCATCTTGCTCTGCCTGTAATGAGATGGATCAGGAAGTGTTTTGCTTCTTGGCTTTATTTGGCCTTTATTTATCCCACCTGCATTAAGCCTGATTTCTGTGGAAAGCTTTTTGCAGGAAACCTGCTTGCTTTACAAACCCACTGAAGAAAGCAAAAGGCTTCCTACTAGAGAAAACACATTGCAGGCAGATGGAAATTTAACTGCAGTGTGAGTGTGGGTAAGAGCCAGCCAAGGTGTTCAGCTGCTGCTGTGTGTGACTGAGTCAGGGGACTCAGGGGGACTGAGGGGCTGCTTTGTGCTGGCTGCACCCCTTGTACCTGCAGCAGAGATCTGGAACCCAGGCTGTGCATCACCCTGACAGTGGGAAGCTCGTTGTCAGTGAAATGTTTTGGCTCCTTGAAATTGCATCCACAGACAGAGCATAACCAGCCCAGGGGTATTGATTAGGAATATAAATTTTTCCTGTGCTGGTGGAACAGCAGTGTTACTGAAACTTTGCATGGAGCTGGAGTTGACAGAATCCTTGGCAGCTTCGAGCCAGGTGCCTCTGCAGGCTGGGGGCAGCTAATTTGAAGGGCAGGGAACAAAAAATGATGGTTTGGGTTGGAAAGGACCCTAAAGCTCCTCTCATTCCACCCCTGTCATGGGCAGGGACACCTCCCACTGTCCCAGGCTGCTCCAAGCCCCATCCAGCCTGGCCTTGGGCACTGCCAGGGATCCAGGGGCAGCCACAGCTGCTCTGGGCCCCCTGTGCCAGGGCCTCACCTCCCTCACAGGGAACAATTCCTTCCCAAATCCCATCCATCCCTGCCCTCTGGCAGTGGGAGCCATTCCCTGTGTCCTGTCCCTCCATCCCTTGTCCCCAGTCCCTCTCCAGCTCTCCTGGAGCCCCTCCAGGCCCTGCAAGGGGCTCTGAGCTCTCCCTGGAGCCTTCTCCTCTCCAGGCGAGCACCCCCAGCCCTCCCAGCCTGGCTCCAGCCCTGGAGCATCTCCATGGGCTCCTCTGGGCTGGCTCCAGCAGCTCCAGGTCCTCCTGATGTTGTTCCCCAGGGCTGGGGCAGCTCTGCAGGTGGGGGCTCACCTGAGTGGGGCACAGGGGCAGAATCCCCCCTGCCCTGCTGCCCACGCTGGGGGCTCAGCCCGGGGACAGTTGGCTTGTTGGGCTGCAGGAAAGGAAAAGTTTTGTCCTGGCCGAGCTGTTTGGAGGAGAACAAGTCCCCTGCTCCTTAGCAGAGGCTGGACACTCATTTCTAAGCACTTGAAATCCCCCAAATCCTCACATCCTTGGTTTCCTGGCAGAGGGAGAAGAGCAAAGGCTTTTCATGCTCCTTATCTCTGGGCCCAGGGCTCTGGTGGCTGAGCTGTGTAATCTCTGTCAAAACAAGAGATTACTGAGGCTTCTCCTGATGTTTCAGTGCCTCTGCCTGGTGGGAATGTTGTTGAGCCTGTCCTTGCTTTCCCTTCCTCTCCTTGCTCCCCTCCAGTCCAAACTCAGTGTTATTTTAACACCTTGGGAGTAAAGTCTGTGGTAATGTGCTCCTTATCCTGCTGGGGTCAGGCTGATCTGTGCACCTGGGGCTTCACTGCATTTTCCAGATATTCCAGGCAGCATTTTCTAAATATTCCAGGCAGCATTTTCCAAGCTGCTGGTTGGATTTTGCAAATTCCCAAGCAAAATGTTGCCTGTCTATAAAAATACATTTCTGAAATGGGATTTTTTTTTTTTTTTTTTTCTCCATGTTTGAACAGAAAACCCATCCTGGGATGGATCCCTGTAGGAGAGTGAGCCAGCAGCGTGTTTTATCCTGGATTTCTGGGGTGAGTGTGTTTTATATAACATCTCTTACCTGCTAAAGGGGGTCCTCCCATGGCTGCTATCCCTGCGAAGAAGGCAGCAAACCCCAGGTAGCTGTGGAGCTTTTCCACACCCACCAGATCCACCTGTTTGCAAACCAAAATGGATAATTAGTGATTGGGTTCGTAGGCATGCATATGCACATATGCATATTCAATTAATTGAGTTTTTTTTTAAAGCACAAAAGATGATTTGAGTCTTTTTCTGGGGAATTTACTCTTCAGCTGCAGCTTTGGAAGGACTTTGCCCCTGTGGGTCTGATCCAGCCTGGAATCCATTCACCTCCTTAAGGCAGGTGTGGAAATTACTGGGGTGGGAGATGCTTTTCTGCCTTCCAGCTGCCCAGGCTTTGAGGAAGGAGTTTTAAACTCTGAATTCCAGAAAGAAATGGCAAATTGTAATGGTGCCTCCCTACCTGGATCAGAGAATCCTGGAATGGTTTGGGTTGGAAGGGGCCTCAAAGCCCATCCATGGGCAGGGACACCTCCCATCATTCCAGGGTGCCCCAGGCCCCAATGTCCAGCCTGACCCTGGGCACTGCCAGGGATCCAGGGGCAGCCACAGCTGCTCTGGGCACCTGTGCCAGGGCCTGCCCACCCTCACAGAGAACAATTCCCAATTCCCAATTTCCCATCCAGCCCTGCCCTCTGGCAGTGGGAGCCATTCCCTGGGTCCTGTCCCTCCAGCCCTTGTCCCCAGTCCCTCTCCAGCTCTCCTGGAGCCCCTTCAGGCCCTGCCAGGGGCTCTGAGCTCTCCTGGAGCTTCTCCTCTCCAGGTGAGCCCCCAGCCCTCCCAGCCTGTCCCAGAGCCGAGGGGCTCCGGCCCTGGAGCAGCTCCGTGGTGTCCAGCAGGATCCTGCTGGAGCTCTCTGTGTGTCCAGGTGGTTCTGGGCCTGGAGCAGGAGCCCAGCCCTGGCCGAGCGCCCGCTGGACTCACCAGCACGGGCAGCACCAGAGCCATGAAGCCTCCGCAGAAGACGGCAAAGGCCACGGAGTAGGCCAGCAGCAGCGGGAAGGTGGTGGCCAGCGGCCCCAGCAGGTTGGTGGCCCCGCTGAGGAGCAGGTAGGTGACATGGAAATGGTACTTCTTGGTCCAGTTGAGGTCGGCCACCCAGCCCGAGAGCAGCTGGCTCAGCATCTCCGTGATGCCTGAGGGAACAGGAGCTCTCAGAGCCTCAGGCTTGGCTTTGTGTGATAGTTCCATTCTGTTCTTTCTAGATCTTTTTTAGATATTATGACTTCATATAAATATATTAGATATTATCAATCTAGCTATGTTTTATGGTATTTTATATGATTATTTTTATTTTTTTTAGAATATGTGTTATATTGATACTTACAGTATTTTATATTTTATATTATTCATGTTGTTCTATATTATTCCTGTTATAGTTTATTATAAATAATCTATTATATAATATTATATCAAAT
>VZSE01014810.1:0-50223 GCA_013398275.1 Promerops cafer | reverse complement strand
GGGCCACGCCCCGCCGCACGCGCTGCCGCGCGCCACGCCTCCCCGCCGCGTGCCTTTAAAGGGGCCGCGCTCGCCGGCGCCGCGACCGCCCTTGGGGAGGAGTCACGTGGTGAAGTGGGAATGGGATATAGGGTTGTGGTGTAGCGTGGGGCGGTCACAAAATCACAGCATCAAGTCGTTTGGAGAAAATCTCTGAGAGTTTCGAGTCCAACCTATCACCCAACACTACCATTGAGTGCCACGTCCAGTCTTTCCTTAAACACCTCCAGAGACAGTGACTCCATCACCCCCCTGGGCAGCCGTTCCAATGTGTAATGACCCTTTCTGTGAAGAAATGCTTCCTAATGTACAACATAAGCCTTCCCCGGCACAGCTTGAGACATTAAGCCATTAGCGAATGTCCGAGGGAGGGCCTCAAGGGTGGTGAAGGGCTTTGAGGGAAAGCTGTGTGAGGAGCAGCTGAGGGCACTTGATCTGTTCATCTGGGAGAAGAGGAGACTGAGGGGAGACCTCATTGCAGTTCCTTGTGAAAGGCATAGAACAGGCAGGCACTTCTCTGTGGTGCCCAGTGACAGGACCCAAGGGAATGGCATAAAGCTGTGTCTGGGAAGGTTTAGTTTGGGTGTTACTAAAAAGTTTTTCACCAGAGGGTAGCTGGGCAGTGGAACAGGCTCTCCAAGGAGAGGGACAGAACACCAACCCTGACACAATTCAAGAAGCATTTGGGCAATGTTCTCAGGCACAGGGTGTTTGACTCGTGGCGTGCCCTGTGCAGGGCCAGAAGCTGACTTGATGATCCTGGTGGTTCTCTACCAACTCAGCTTATACTGTGATTCTGTGATCCTACATCCCTTCCTCCTGTCACTGGTTGCCTGGAAAAAGAACTGACCCCCAGCTACACCCTTCTGTCAGGGAGTTGCAGACAGTGATAAAGACCCCCTGGGTTTCCCCTTCTCCAGGCTAAACACCGTCAGCTCCCTCAGCTGCTCCTCACAGGAGATGGATTCCAGACCTTTCACCAGTTCCACTGCCCTTCTCTGAACTTGCTCCAGCACCTCAGTCTTCTTCCTGGATTGGGGGACCCAGAACTGGACACAACACTTGAGGTGCCTCACCAGTGCCAAGTACAGGGCAAAGATAATTTCCCTAATCCTGCTGCTTTTGTTATTATTGATCCAAGCCAGAATGCCATTGGCCTTCTTGTCCACCTGGGCAAACTGCTGTTGTCTCATGTTCAGCTCCTATCAAGCAGTCCCCAGGCCCTTTCCCACTGGGCAGCTTTCCAGCCATTCTACCCCCAACCTGGAGTTGCAGAGGGTTGTTGTGACCCAGGGACAGGACCTGGCACTTGGCCTTATTGAACTTCACACAATCAGCCCATCCATCCAGCCTGTCCAGATAGTCACAGGTCATGAGTGGGTACAACAGGGCATGGTTGGCCCACTGACAGGCACCCATGGTCACAGAACAGATGGTTTTGTACAGAGTATAGTTTTTGAGGTGTGAACTTGCATGACTTAGGGCCCCATAAAAATCCTGCAGTAGTTCCCAAGCTGCAGTAGGACACAAACAGACAGCTGCCATCCCTCACCCCAACATACTGTTCTCACATTCTCCACAGATGTGTGATGAAGTCACACCAGAACATGCCATTTCCAGCCTTCCTGCCATTCCCTGGCTTGGCTAAGGGTGAAAAATGCTTGCAGAAGTGTAGAGATATGTCAACCAGTAAACATGAGCCAGCACCTGTTCCTTAGTGAGTATTTAATGAATAACATAAATAATATTCATTAAAAAAAGAAAGAAAGAAAGAAAGAAAAATAACAGTAATTGTCCAGGAAGAGGATGACCCATTTCTGCTTGGCATTTCTTTCATCTTTCTGCACATGGCAGGCCTCAGGCCACCTCACACCTGCTCCTTGGACAAACAGATTGGAATGATGTGTCCCATCATCCCTATGTCATTACATGGCTTTAACCTTCTTCTTTGCCCCCATCACCTCCCATGCTTTCCCATCCCGATGACAACCCTGTAGACATGGGTGACCACTGGATCAATCCCCTGCGTTTTCCAAAGCCATGGACTTTCCCAAAGGCACAGGACTGACAGCCAGGGCCCTGTGCGTTGGTAGGAGATCATGCAGCTGGGACAGCCTGAGCTACAGAGGGACCTTGAAGTCTCTCCATGACGCTTGGCAGCCTTGGCTCTGGCTCCTTCTCCAGACCTTGGCCCACAGAGGAGAGCAGGAAGCAGATGGTTTTCCCCAAGCTCCAGCTGCTCCCAGGACAAATTTGCCGTTTCCCAGTGAAAAGCAAGGCATCCTCCCCCTTGTCCCTGAAAGGGCTCTGCTTGCCCTTCTCCTGCCTCTTGAGCTTTCCCCAGAGTTGCCCCTGTTACCCTCTCCAAAGGTGCCCCAGCACTGTCAGTGGTACCCGGTCCAGGGCCTGTGATTGCCTCCAAGCCATAAAATACTCCATCCCTTGCAAAATCCCATCTCACCCTGGACAATGTCCCTGTGGGGACTGGCATCAATTTTCTCATGAAGCTGGGATGAGTTCTTGCTCAGTGCCACAGGGGTAATACAGAGGAACATCCCTCGTCCATCCGGAGCTTGACTGACTGCTGAAATAAAGTGTGTGTTCCCCTACAGGGACAGGTCAGCCACTGGCACAGGTCAGTGGCTGTGGCTCTCTCTTCACCACCTTGGAGTGAGCTCAGATTTACTGAAAGCTGCTTAATTCAGCTCTCACTTCCTCAGCGGGGAGCTGGAGGGCTGGATCGTAAAACACTGTTTGTCAGAGAAACTCTTTGGAGGCTGGGCAGTACCATGCTGTGTGTGTTTTCTGGTGGAAGTTCGATCCCATGTTCTTTTATTTATGTCAGTGGACTAGAACAGAAAATAATTTACTATTTCTGTTGGAAGGGACTACAGCAATCATCCAGTTCAACTGCCTGACCAATTCAGGGCTGACCAAAAGTTCAAGAATGTTGTTCAGGGACATCCAAATGTCCCTTAAACACTGACAGGCTGGGGGCATTAGCCACCTCACTAGGAAGCCTGTTCCAATGTGTCTCCACCCACTCTGCAAAGAAATGCTTCCTGATGCCAAGTCTAAACCTCTCCTGGCACGCCTTTGTGTCCTATCACTGGATACCAGGAAGAGCTGAGTACTTCCCTCTCCACTTCCCCTCCTCAGGAATCTGTAGAGATCATTATCTTGAACCCCCCTTTCTCCAAACTAGACAAGCTCAAAGTCCTCAGCTGCTCTTCAAAAGACATTAGTCCAGCCTTTTCACCACTTTTGTTGCACTGCTTAGGATATGTTCACGGATCTTCACATGCTTCTTAAATTGTCTAGTTGATGGGCATAACACATGCTGTGACTTCTTGCTGATGCCAACCAGCAAAGACCTACTCTTTTAATAAGGCATCCCAGCTTGCTGGTAAAACATGGATTTGCTCATGCTTGGAGAAAAATGTACGGGAGCCAAGCTCTTTTGGTACTGCACTGCCCTCAAAACATCTCTTCTTGCAGCCAGCCTCCAGCACAGTCTTTGTCTGAACCCGCCTAATGCTGGAAGAGATGGAAGAAGCAAAGTTTGGAGTTATTCAGGATTTATCTCCGCCTGATGCCTGTCTTGAATGTTAACACAAGATGTAATCATGCAAGGCAGAAAGTAAAGCAAGCCCTGGTGTATTCAAGAGAGCAGACGGCAAATTTTCCACCAGGTCTGCTTTTAGAAAAGATATTGGTCTTTTTCCCTCTGATTTTTTTTCCCTTTTCTGCAAAAACATCCAGCACTCAAAGAAAATAGAAACTCTTGAAGCAACAGAGCATTTTGAAGCCTGTGCAGCCTGGCAGCCCCCTCCAAGGCTCCTGCCTGCATTTCTGCCTGTGCTTTCAGGGAGGCTCAGCTGCTCTGCCTGCTGTCCTCTTCCCTGAGCCCAGGCTGCCCTGAGGCTAGCATAACTTTTTTGGTTTATCAAATGGCATTTCTCCCCGCCAGTCACCTCTGATATATCATCATGAAAGGATGAAGCCTTCTCCTCCTCCTTCTGCTGCTCTCCCCTGGATGGTCACCTGCAAGCAGGGCTTTACATGGGGTTTGCTCTGCCACAAACAGTATTGTTCCTTCTTCTATTTTATTTTATTTTCACCTGAATGAATCAGTTTGCTCTTTGGGCTCAGAGAAGAAGAAATAGAGTCTGATGTGGGAACATGGGTCTCCAGGAAGAGGAAGTCTCACTGGGAGAGGAGGAGGCTACATATACCATTAATCCAGTCCCCAGCAGCAGAACTTGTCATTGTAAACGGACCTCAAGGTGCCACCAGTGCAATAGGTTAAATCTGACTTGAAAACTTCTAAGTCCTTTCTGCTTTGTTCTTATCAGCTGTTTTTAATATCTCTCTTCCTCATTTATTTCTTTCTTCATGTGAGCTGTGTTCACAAAGGATGACAAACCGAGAGTTAACTCCTCTGCTTAGCAACAGCAGAAGCTTTGAAAATGCAAATCTGTCTTGGTGTCATATTAGAGGGTTACTGCTCCATGAGCTGTCAGAGAGAGAGGACAAGAGGTGGGAAGATGTGGGAGTGCCTGTGTGACTCCATTCTTAGGACAGAATCCTCTCATGTGATACTTTTCACTGTTTTATCTGATTTCTTTCCTGAGAGGCTCAAAGGATGACATACCTACTCCTTCCAAAGGGGAACTGGATTCACTTCGGATAAAAGACAATACCATCAATACCATCAACACATTTCCTCTCCTCCTGCCTCCTCCCTACTCCTGTGCTTTGGTGAAACATCAACAGGGATCCTGGGGACTCTGGGCTGGCCTTTAACATCTTCTTAACCCCAGCAAGTTAGGCAGTGAAGTGATGAAGAAGATCAGGCAGGGGGTAGGAGTCCTGCTTAGCTTCCAGCTACCCCACCAGGAGCTCTTTGTAGCTCAAAGAACAAGCAGCTATTCCTTGGGCTGCACTGAAACAGAGCAGGACACCTGGAGGTCCACCTCATCACTGTCCTGCCCCAAAGCTGGTTCTAAACAGCCTAAGATATATTTGTCCAACCAGTTCTTTAGTATTTGTCCTTCAGACTGCCCAAAGTGGAAATTCACATGCTCCCAGGTCAGTGTGGTTCAGTTCTGGACTCAGCTCCTCTTCCTGTTAGAGAGCTCATAGGTCTCCCCATTGTTCAAATTTTACCCTGTTTTTTCTTGCCAAGACCATTGTAGGGGTATGAAAGACAGAGAGAGGGGCCAGGATTATTTCCTCTGTCTCATTCCTGGAGTGCCATTGCCCTGGCTGGGTGCAAATCTCCAGCTGAGGCCACAGAGGTGTTGGCAGCCCATCATTCCCGCAGCAGCAGCACACATTGCCCATGGGACGAGGGGAAACAGGACCTGGGGCTTGCAGGCTGTTTTTGCTGCCCTGGAGGGGCAGTAACAGAGGAATCCGAGGTTACCTCTTTTATTTTCACTAGATACCTCAGTCCCAGACCAGATGACAGACAAGCACCATCATGATGGATCTCAGCCCTGACACAAATGCCTTGATGCCAAAAAAGATTTCTCCATAAAACTCCCTGAGCATTTAGTGAGGAAAATCAAAGAGTGATTATCTAGTCTGCTGCCCGGGCGAACAATGCAGTATTAGTGCATGGGGTGAGTCTCACCTCAAAAAAAAAAAAACCGCCCAAAAAACCCCCAACAAAACAGTTGCACAAGTGCCCTTACCTTCACATTGACACCTATATAGGTTCCTCTGTCTGGGGAGCAGAGCATCAGAGTACTCAAGGGAAGTAATTGTCAATCTTTGAGAATAAAAGTCTGTCCGCAATTCTCCTTCTGGGTCTCTTTCACCTAAAAATGGGGCAAGCTGATCCTCAGGCAGAACTCATCACAGGGATGAAAAGATGCTTTTGAGCATCAGTCAGCAGCATCTGGGTTAACAGGAGCCTCCTACATCAAAGTAGCCACCAGCAGAGTAATGCAAAGTTTGGAAGATTCAGAGCAAAGGAGAAGAAAAATGAAGAGAAAAACAGATCTTTAGTGGAGCTTTTCCTTTTCCCCTATTTTGATTTGGCCTTTTTCTGCTTGTTTTAATTTGAATAAAGTTGGCTTTACTTTTTTTTTGCCTTTCATCTCCAGTTTGCTCTTTTAAAATGGATGAAGTCCATCACAAGGGCTTGATAAAAGAGTGCCGTCACAACGCCTGCTGCTCCCATTCAGCTGATGAATAAATTATAAGTGCATTACAATGCTATTTCAGCTGTGATTCCAGGGCCTGAGGAGTGTGACGACTGTGACCTTAGTGGTTTGAATTTCCAAGAGTTTGTGTACCTGGCTGTTCAGGTCTCCTTACACCTTCCATTCTGGGCTCAGTGTGCAGAATATCTGAGCCTTTTCAAGCTGCCAGCTATAGGGACAGTCCTCCAGCTGCCCACAGGGGTCGTGGTATGTGCTGTGATCTTCAGAGATTTATGATCTCACAGAATCATAGAAAATGCTGAGTTGGAAGGGACCCATCAGGATTCTATTGAAGCCTGAAGTGACTGTTACCCCCTTCCAAAGCAGCAATCTGTGGAACATAATTCTTTATTGATGGGGCTGTAACTGCGATATCCATATTGTTCAGTCCCAGAAATAGTTTCTGTGTTGGGAGCTGGAACTTTAGGTTCTTCTTGCCACACAAGACATCCCTGTCTCCAGCATTCTGGTGTGGCTGAGATGGCGTGGATGCATCACTGGGATAAGTAGCATGGGGTATTGCTCTGAGAGAGACATCAGCCTAAGCCAACATCCCCATTGTTTCACCTTCACCTCACCCGCAGGTCAGCTCTGTGGGATTGTCCATCCCTTGACAGTGGGTGACCATCAAGGAGGGACTAATAGCTATCCCCATTCCTGGGGATGAGCCATCTCTGTTAGGCAGGCATTGGCAGCAGAGTGAAGGAGCTGGAGTGCACAGAGCTGCTGCCTGGTGGATTAACCAGACCCTGCTTTTACCCTCAGAGCAGGCAGCTCCTTGTATTTCTGCGGAAGCCATGGTGAGGATGGACAGCATTTTGCAGAAGGTGAGTGAGGGGGAGGAGGAAGCTCTCTGATCTCACATCATTCCTGGCTTGGGGGCATCAACACCATGTTCTGTGCTGAATGGCACACTATCAGCTGCTATCAGCTGAGCTGACAATGCTCTCACTCGTTGCCACACCTTGGGTGGCCTCCGTGGGCTGGTCTCCAGCAGCAATGCACTCACCTTCTGCCAGTAACTAAAATGCAGGCCCAGCAAGGCATAGATGAATATGCACAGCTCAGGTCCTGCCCGAGGCCTTGAAAACTGACCACAAGAAGACTTTTTATTAGGAAACAGGGAGGACCAACAAGTGAGTTGAATTGGACCTTGCTTTGCTGAGGCTGAATTTGGCCTTTTCACGACCCTTCCCACAATAAATATGAACAGATCCAGAGGAAGAAAACCAAACTGCAGCATAAGCACCAAGCCCAAAGCATGGCCAGCAGGCTTGGGTGGGTAAATAGCAGAGAGAATCTCTTGGGTGGAAAGGTCCAGAGAGGGTTAGGGGCAGGGGATCCTCCCTTAGGATCTCCACCTCCAATTTCCTAACAAAGAGATGTTCCTCTGAAAAACTGCTTGTAGAGCTTGTGTGGCACATGCAATATCTCACTCTGCTGTGTGCACCAGGAGGTTGTGAGCTCTGGAAACTGCTCTGTGGTGAGTGTGAAGCAGAATTGGGCAGTGGAACACCCTTGCACCAATCCTGAAAACTGCTCTGTGCACTCATATGTAGAAAGGAAGAGGCTGAACTTTCTTGCAGGAGCCTGAATCACTGGGAGGGTAATTAATGCAAATTTCCCAGACAGGTGAACAAGTCTGGAGAAGCCTTCCTGCCTGGCCTGAGCGTGCTGAGAGGTGCTGTCATCTCCACCCGGGGGCTTGCTGTCCCATGGAAATTTGGAAAGAACTTCTATGGGGTCTTAAAAATACAAACAGAAAACCACTGTGTTCACAAGGCTGAAACCCTCCAGCATTGTCCATGTTGGAGAGCAGTGCTCACACACCCTCTTGGAGAAGGGAGGGATGAGAGCCTGCAGGGACTGTTCAGGGGTTTGATTGTCTTCCTCTTGGCTCCACCAGCTGCTCTGCATTCCTCTCCCCTCCAATCACCCCTTGCTGGTTACCCTATTTCCATCAGCACCCTGCTGCAGACCTTGGGGCAACCACAGTTATATTCCTGCCTTGGTTTTGTGACTGAGGCTGGAGGGCTGAGACCTGCAAAAGGGTCCCTGGGGCACATGGACAGGGTAGAACATGGCTGTGCCCTGCAGGTGCTGTCCATCAATGCTTTGTTATGCCAACACCTCAAACCCCATCTACAGATGCCTGTAGGGCCAGGTAAATCTCCTGAAGTCTTGTTTACCTGTTGTGATATTTCCATTAATTAACCTCATGCTTCTCCATCCTGCAGAAAACCTCTTGGCCGCACCAACCTGAAGCTCTCAATTCACAGTAGGATCCCATTTCCTTGTCCCATCTAGCACATCTCAGATCTTCTGCCTGGCCTGTAGGATGGGTTCTTCCCCTCTTCTAATCTTCAGCTGTCAATTCAAGCACAGGAAGGGTGCAAAAAGAGCCAACAGCCGTGTTTGTGTCTGGATGTACATCAGGGACAGTCCATTCTGCAGAATTCCCATTTTAAAGATGGAAAAGCCTCTGATGCTGTCCCAAACAACAAACTGTGTTTTTTATCTCAAATGGGTTTGTTTTTCCTCTGTGTGGACATTTCAAGGATCTAGAAGAGTCTGAGGCAGGCAGTGTAAGACCTAAGCCTCTGCATCTGGACCCTCATTTGCACAGTGCTTTAAATTAATATACTTTTCTTCTTGTCTTTGAGACCTTCACTGGTGCTGCAGGGGAGGCTTTCATGTGGGTGAACTCGCTGTAGTCTGGTCCTGTGGGTCTGCATCTCCTTATCTCCAAGATAATCAAAGGCCCTTTCTTTGCTTTTGCCCTGGGGAAGTTAAAAAAACTGTGAACATACTTGCCAGTGGTCAAGAAGAACCAAAAAAGGCCAAGTTTTAGCTGTTTCTCTCTTCATGCTGCCCCTTTGGTATGACAGTTGGGTAAAGCAGAAAAGCCCTGTGGAGGAGGGTTGGGTTGGGAGAGGCCTCCACCCCAGGAAAAATGTACAGAGCGGGAATTGCAAAATGGAAACCAGAGGAATCAGTAAGGACTTTCAGTGGAGCGAATTCTTCTCTCTGCAAACAAGCAGCCAACATTCCACGAAGGCCACAAAACTTAGATAAAAGCCTTTCTCCACCTCAAGCATGTTTTTCTCTCAGCATCCATTTTTAATATATTTGTCTATTTTTTTTTCTTTAAGTGCAGCACTGGTAAGCTTTGCCAGGACACTCAGATCCTTCTCTAAGCATCAGAACATGGGCTCAGCTTCAGAAATGCAGAATTTTTCCCTAGAGTGAAACATATTTTCATTTACTTGAACACTTATGAGCAAAAGAAATTAGAAGGCAGGGTTTGCAAACAGTGTGCCTAGCTTGTCCTATAACAGTATAAAGCTGCTTCTTCCAGAGCAATTTTCAATGCCATAGGGCATTTTTCTGTGGGGTTTGTTTATATGTGTGAAAATATTGTTCCATTGACTCTACTGCCCTAACCTCCTTTTTGTTTAGTCACCCACGTACTTTCACATATAGATTAAATATACATACATATCTGCTTCTTTCACATCTACTTGCTGTCTAGAAATCTGCAAAAGCCGTGAAAAGTTCTGATAACAGAGCACAATCAAATTACCCGGCTGTTACTCCTCATATTCTGATGATTAATAAATAATAAAAGCCATTTGAGTAATATTTTATCTGCAGCTCTCAGAAAATAGAAGCTCGTGAAGCTCCTGGCTGTTCCTATCCGTGGAGGTATTTCCAAAACCTTGGTAAAGCAGGAGAAAACAAAAGGACTCTCACTTACTGCATCAGGGCATCAGAATGGCTTGGGTTGGGAGGGACCTTTAAAGGCCATCTGGTTTCACCCCCCAGCAGTGAGCAGGGACATCTTCAACTACAGCAGGTTGCTCAGGGCCTTGTCCAGCCTGGACGTGTCCAGGGATGGGGCATCCACCACCTCTCTGACAGGATGTAGTGGTTTAGCCCCAGCTAGCAGCCAAGCCCCAGGCAGCCACTCTCTCTGGTGGGAGTGGGCAGAGAATCAGTACAGTAAAAGTGAGAAAACTTGTGGCTTGAGATAAAGACAGTTTAATAGTAAAAGCAAAAGCCACTCATGCAAGCAAAACAAAACCAAGGAATTAATCCACTGCTTCCCATGGGCAGGCAGGTGTTCAGCCATCTTCAGGAGAGCAGGGTTCCATCACACATAATGGTTACTTGGGAAGACAAACACCATCACTCCAAATGTCTCCCTACCTCCTTCTTCCCCACACTTTATATACTGAGCATGGTTGCATGATTTCATATGGTCTGGAATACCCCTTTGGTCAGTCGGGGTCACCTGTCTTGGCTGTGTCTACTCCCAGCCTCCTCTGCATCCCCAGTCTTCTCGCCAGCATGGTGGTATGAGAAGCAGAAAAGGCTTTGGCTCTTTGTTACTGCTCAGCAATAACAAAAACATGTCTATGTTATCAACACACTGTTCAGCACAAACTCAAAACATGGCCCCATAACTATGAAGAAAACCAACTGTGAAGAAAATCAACTCTACCCCAGCCACTGTACTCTAAACCAGCACAGAGGTCTGTACTTTTTTTATACCATGGACCCCAGAGCTGGATGCAGTGCTCCAGGTAGGTCTCAGCAGAGCAGAGCAGAGGGGCAGAATCCCCTCCCTGCCCTGCTGCCCACGGGGCTCTGGATGCAGCCCAGGACACCTTTGGCTCTCTGGGCTGTGAGTGCCATGGCCGGGGCATGTGCAGCCTCTCACCCAGCAGCACCCCCAGGTCCTTCTGGGCAGGGCTGCTCTGGGTCTGTTCATGCCCAGCCTGTGTGTGTGTGTGTGGGGGGGCTGCTCCAACCCAAGTGGGCATGGCCTTGTTGAACCTCATGAGATTCTCATGGGCCCACTCCTTAAGCTTGTCCACGCATCCCATCCCTGCCTGTGTTTTGTGGTCATCAGTTTGGCAATGGGGGCATTTTAGTCATATTTTATTGTTGTTGGAAGTGGTTGCCGAGCAAGACCCAAGACTTTGAGGGTCTTTGTCAGCACTGACATTGGCTGCACCAGAGATAGTTTGCACATAGAGAAAGGGATGACAATGCTTTGCAGAGCCCTTGGTGTACAGAGTACTGTGTACAGCCATCCAATGGAAAATACTAATATGGGGGTAATGAAAGCCTTGAAGACTTGGAGGCTGTTTCGGAGGCAGTGAACTTGCCTCTTTTACAGACACAGCTGTAAAAATGGCTCAGAAAATTGAAAAGTGCTCCTATCTGTTGGGATGACATTGAATTCTGCTCCTGCCAGTCCATTCCTCATACAGCTCTCAGGGCATCCTGACCATGAAGACCATGAAGATATTGCACAAGCTTTCAGAGCCTGATCTTGCAGCTGGGTCTGGGTCAGCTGGGATGAGCTGTGCCTGCTTGAGGTATGTATTGCTTTGAATATTTTCCCTTTTTATCTCATTTTCTGATGTTACAGGAACGAAAAAGGAAATTTGGAGATTCTCACTGCCAGGTCATGGTTTCCCTCTTTACTTTCTTCACTTTATCTCATGACCTTCAGGGTTGGTTTCTTGTCTTGAGAGCCAGCAGCTGCTGCTCTATCAAGGCACTGCACTAAGTGATTCCCCAGACACTGCCTTATCTCCAGGGGCCTGCTTGCACAGGTCCTGATAGGCACTATCTTCTGTCTCCACCTGCTGGGGGCCACGTGTCCTGTCCCCCCCGAACCTCCAGGAGGTGCTTTGCACAGCACAGCAGTGAGATCTTGGGGCAGATTTGCCTAGGTAGATAGCAAACTTGTCATGGACAACACCAAATTTCAGTGCTGGGGGCTTCTCTATTCCAGAATCTAGAAATAGCTCACAAGGACCCATCTATCCCAGCACTTCTCTTCAGGCAAGTCCACGCTTGGAAGGGTGCAAGGACAAGTGATACTTCCCCAGAATATTTCTTCAACCTCCAACATTTTTTTGTGACTCAGAGTCCCTGAGCCAGAAGTGTTCTCATACATAATAGCCTTCAAAATTTTTTTCTCCCATTAATTTGTTTAGTTATTTTTGAAGGCAGATAAATTTTAAGCATTTGCAACATCCTGTGCCAAACAGCTGCCCAATCTAATGATCTGTTTGGGTGCAGAGTCATTTCCTTGGGGCTTGTTTTGATCCTGCCACCTGATAGCTTTTTTGCTATCATCCTCATCCTCACAGTGGAGAAAATGATAAATGGTCCTTTTCTGTCCAATCACACTCTGGTCTTTGTAACTTTGCAGGCTGTACTATAACCTTCTCTGTGGTGTCTTTTTGTTGCAGAAGATTCCCAGCCTGCACAGCTGTTCCTCCCATGGACACAGAGACCTTGCAGTGCTGTGATCATCTGAAAATTGTTTCCCTTTTGTTTCCATTCCTTTCATAAAAAGCTCTGTGAGTCTTGGGTATAATTCCACAGATTGTTTAAAAACAAACCAAAGGCAAATTCCCCGAAGTGAGATGCCCACCATCTGCCAGGCAACTTCAAATTGTCCCATGCCCATACTTTCTCCCCTGGTTGTTGCTGCTGTCCTCACACAGACTGCTAGACCTGCTTCTTGTGAGATCTGTCTCTTTGTGTTTCCTCCCACAGCAGGAAGAGGGGAGGCAAAGGAAGCCCCAAATGACAGCAGAGTCATTCACCTCCAGCATAAAACTTGGGTACAATAATCAGCCTGTTTCAGGACAGAGGCTCATCTCCCAGAGAGCATGGAAGTCTTTTGCCCCTGGCTTGGTAATGCACAGCAGGGCAGGATGAGGTATCATTCAGCTGGGAGGCATGCCTGTCATCCCTGAGTTTTGGGACTTTTGGATCCACCTGAATGTTAGATAGCACAAAGCCCTCAGCTCTCTGTGCAGTTGTCAGCACCTCCAGGAGGTATCTGGCCTCACTCCGTGATCCCCTGACTCATCTTGGGACATGTTTCTCCCCTGTTTCTAAGCTGGGACAGGTAACTCCTACTCTTTGAGGTCAAACAAGGCTAAAGGTCAGCAAAGATTTGCAAAGATTCCCCAAAGCTGATGCCCAGCTTCTATTTTGGTGGAAGAACCCTTATGTAGACCTCAAAGATGTCTTCCCTGATGGGGAAGAAGATGTCTGACCTAAGCACATGACAGCTCTGGCTTGCAGAGCAGCCTTGCAGGGGCTTTAGGGGCCAGGAAAGAGGGATTCATCCCAGCCCAAAGCCAGAGTGCTTCTCCCTTCCAGCCCAAAAGCACATCATGGGGTGAGGCCACATGCTGAGAACTTACCTCAGTGAAAACAGAGGATTCAACACTCACAGGGTAAGTCTTTTGCAAGGTGTTCCTGGAGTGGCAGAGCTTTGAAGCTGATTTCTGGTAGCACCATCTCAGGTGGAGCCTTGAGTGGCTAGTAATGTGGTTCAGAGTGCCTCACTATCTTCCTCCCCATGGTGGAAGATGTTGGTCTTTCCCCTCCACCCAGCTGAGCGGCCAAATTCCACAAAACAGCTCTGAAACACCTGCATCTGGAGGTGAGGCAGCCCCTGTGGGCTGAAAATCACAAACTAGGAGGGATGTGGCAGAGACACAGTCAACACTGTTGCTTAATCTCTGTTTCTATGAGAAGCAAAAGCAAAATGGAGAGCTGTGAGGGAATTTCCTGAATGCTCTTCCTGAATTCCTGAATTTGCATTCCAGCAAAACCCTCCACCGCCTTGCTTCTGTTTCCCATCAGGCGAATGAGGATGTAGCATACTTGTCTTGAAGAGTCATTGGAATGGGGGGGGCTGAACCAAAGAATAAAAAAGGCCAGAGCTGTTAAATCTGAGTCAGGTGTGCTTGAAGATTTTAATTAATCAAATTGTCATCATCATCATCATCATCACCACCACCATCACCTCTGCTGACGTTTGCTCAGCAATATGTAAGTTGTATTTGGATGACAGGTGGGGAGGGCACTCATATTGCCAGGTGATTTGGTACTCAGAGTTTTAAGCCACAAATAAATAAAACTCATATTTGCATGTTCCTGGCTCTCTCCACTCCCTCTTGTCTCAGGAGCTGCCCTGAAGACTGAATTTTTTCTGTTGTGGTTGGGAAACAGAGCGCGATTCTACTGCAGGGAGATTGCCGAGGGGTGCTTTGGTGGGACAGGCAAGGCATATCAACTCACCACTGACAAAACATGACAAGACTGCAAGAGAAAAGGGGGAAGAGCTTTTCCTTTCCTTCAGTGTCTCCAATGTGATTTTTAGAGATTGGAAGTTGTTTTTTACTACCAGAAAAAAAAAAAAAAGGGTTTCTCCTCCTTGTTGCTATGTGTAAAGCCAACCCGGCAACAGACAGGCAATAAGGTAAATTTGCTCTCTTGCCTGTTGCATAAAGCAAACAAAGTGACCAGAGAATAAAAACAAGGTACACAAAACAATCTATGCAAAAGGCAAATTCGTAATTTAAGAGGAGGCAAAACTGCGGGTACACTTCAAAGCATATCAACTGCACATTAGTTCTCCTTGTGTAACTCAGATCACCACAGTTTTCAGATAAAGCTGCCAGAGACTGACTTCAGACAGTCAAAATCAGTCTCTCCCTCTCTGCCCCTTACATATACATATGGATTAGTTAAGGTTTGCTTTTCTTTTTTTTTTCTTCAGACAGGGTGTCTAACACACCATCCCAGCATTTGACCCACCCACGAGGGCTGTGGCTGTTGTACCATCCTGTGAACCTCAGCCTTACCCTTGTAAAGCCCTGAAGCTGCTGCTTCTGCTGGTGAGGGGGAGATGCAAAGTACTTTTTATGTCCCAATGCAGATGGCTGAGACTTAACAGGTGAGACTTAACAATCATCCATCCAAGCAAAGAGTGATGATTGAGGCTCCTTTTAATCTGTGCAACATTGTTTTGCCTGGGTGGTGCCTGAGCCCCAGGAGGGACCTGGGTATCCCTCTGACCCCATCCCACCCACAGTGTCCCGGCTCCAGCTCTCCTTGGACCTTATTTTTCTGGCTGCCAGGAATGGGTGTCTGCCTGAACCGCGGGGTGAACCCCTTGAGGTTTTATTTGAAACTTCAATGTTTTGAAATTAAAACTACAAACTTCTACTTTACCCTACCCTTTTGCCCTGATGAAGTCCCCCACCTCTTGGCCACTGTGAAGATTGCTCAGTGACTACGTGTTTCTGTGATATGGCTTTACCTGGGATGGACAGTCAAACATTATGGGAGTGTGTCAGCCTGTGTGCCAGGTTATTTTTGGGAGTTACAAATCATTCTGTCATGTGTTAATAGTTGAGAATTTAAAACACTTGAAAATAATACAGAAACCAAAGGGAGGAACTATTTAATCCTACAATGAAATGCAGATTTATTGAAGTGGGACACAGCCCCCACTTTGCAGAAGCAGCAAGATACTCCATCAAATCTGGTTGAAGCTGCCAGGTAGTGAGAAGTGCCATATCCAGGTGTTATCACTGGGATGAGGTTTTGGGGTACTTGGTAAAAAAAAACAGCCACAGCCATGGGGTGGCCAAAGAGGGTTAGGGGATGGATGCAAGGAAGGGGGAGCTCAGAACAGGAGCTGCCTTTGCCTGCAGACACCTGCAGGTGATACCAAGCTACAGAGCTGTGCCAAGGTTTTTGCTGCAAGTTTAGCTCTCCACAACTGCCAGGGGAGCAGAGCGTTTCCTCAGCAGCGGTGTTTTTGGGAAGACCCCAGGAGGGGTCAAGCTGGTGCAGGGGTTAAGCGGACACAGCTCAAGTCGGGATCAATGTGACCACTAAACCTGCTCGGCAGCCGCATGGACCGCAGCCCTTCCTGGCAGCTGTGCGTGATGCCGGCAGCATTCCTGAGGCTGGAGCCGAGGGAGCAGGGATGTTTGTGTACACAGGTGTGCCTGCGGGGCTCCGCTCGTGCGCTTTGAGCCGTGTGCTGCAGGGTGTCACCACCGTGATGGACTGAGGGCTGGTGGTGCTCAGGTGCTACTGCCAGGAAAGACAGCACCGAGGATGTGGCTCCACATGCTCCCAGTGGTCCCTCTGCCAGTGTGGCAGAGTGGGATTTTCCCAGAGGTGCACTGATGCCACATTGCTATCTGTCTGTGCCCCTTAGGAATGCTGGAGCTCCAAAAGGTCATGCTGAGGAGAGGCTGGTACACAGAATTGGGGGATGCTCACCATTGTTGAAAACCCACCTGGGAATGGTTTCACCTGAGCCAGGAAGTCCCAGATTACTAGGGACACAGTGCAGAGAACATTTCTCCAATGCCCCAGGTGTTTCTGAGTGGCAAGGATGAAGCCCAAGAAGAAGCAGAAGCTCAGCAGGAGCTCAGCAGTAGCTCTTTGGGCAAGGCAGGATAGGAGGAGGTGCATGATGCCTGCAAGGGCGGGCACATGGCATGGAATGCAGTAAATTATTTTTTTATTAATATTAGTACTATTAGCATTGTAGGATTGGGTGTAATTAATGACTCACTATGTGCTGAAATGCTTTATTAAAGAACCTGTTCTGGGGCAAGCATCAGTGGTCCTGCTCCCCACTGCAGAGCTGGCCAGGCTGCCCTGAGGTGACACACCCAGGAGCTGACCTGTCCTGTCCCCCCCAGTCCCCTAAACTCCCTTCAGTGCCCCTAGAACAGACCCTGAACTCATTCTTCCACAGCAGTTGGGCATTACACACCATCCCAGGAACAGCTAGGGTGCATAGGGGATGCTGAGGGATTTGCACAATGGACACCCCAGCAACCCACCCTGGACCTGCCCCTGAGCGAGTCCCTCCTCCCCTGCTGCTCTCAGGCAATAGAGGATGTGTCCTTGGGGACACGGATGACCAAACTGGTTTGCCCAGCACTCCCAAAAATCCTGCACAGGGCTATAATTACCCTCCCCTTAAAAAAGAGAGAAGCCTGACATTGCAGGCATGGCCACAGCACCTGCAGGTGTCTGGCAGTGAATCACTGGGGGAGTGGAGCAGAGCTGAGTGTGGCAGCCCTAGCCTTGTCATGAAGGGGGAGGAACAGGAGCTCCTCCAGCCAAGAAACTGGATTTTTTTGGTAACAGGGAGGATAAAGACCTCCAGATTTAGGAGCTGATTCTTACTTGGTGGAATCACTGAGGCTGCACTCAGGAATTACTTGCAAAACTGGACAGGGGGTGAATATCCACACTAACTGGAACTCAGTTCTGGAGGCAACTTTGAAATGCAAGGGAGTGTGTGCATGGATGCAGATGGATAAAGGGGGTTTGTCTACCCAGCTCAAGGTTCAGGGTTAAGCCTGAGGAATCTGACCCAGGCCACTGAGATGAAGGAAAAAATGATTTGGAGGTTATAATCAGCAAAAATCCTTTCCTGGGATCCTCTGGAGAGGGATGGGGAAGCTGCTGCTGGTGGCTGGGATTCAGAGAGGCTGTAATGCAGCAGCCAGGCAGGAACTGCCATGAGCAGTAACAGAGACCAGAAGCCTCATGTCACACCTACAGCCACCACTTGCATCCCTGCCACAAGTTGCTTGTGTGAGGGACGTGCTCCCCAAATACAGCAGCTCGGATTTCCAGACATTCTCCTTGGAAAGCAGGAAGCAAACACCCACCTGCAGGAGTCCTTGTAGCCGAGTTGACACAAGGCTGAGACCTCACTTTCAGCAGATTTCCCTGCGTGGAAGTCATCAAATATGAGGGAGGGATGAGAGGCTTGAGGGGTTTTTGCTTGAGGGGCAACGATGCTGTTGGCTGCCCCAGCCAAGCAGCAGGTCAGGTGCCAGCCTTCTTTGGGAACAGAAACAATGCCTTGAGCAGGAGCTTGGCACTTTGATGTCCCAGCAGAGATGCTGCAGTGTGTGGAAACGAGCTCTGCAGCTGGGCAAGACAAAGCATTACTCTGCTTTCCCTGGCAGAGGAATGGGTGAGAGCCTGCCCCGCTCTGAGGCAAGTCAGACACAGGAAAGACCTGCAGGGCAGAGAGTATCAGCAGCAAACATCCTCTGAACACAGCTTGTTTCCCACCCCCTGCCTCCAACAGAGCTTAGCTTTTACCCTAAAGCTGCTCGTTTTCCCCCAACAGCCTACGAGCAGTGGGCTGATCTGGCTTAGGGGTCCTCTGAGGGGGAGCTCAGCTTACTTCACTAAGTTCTCTGAATTCCCATGTTTACCATCAGGATGGATACCTGATCTTCTACCCTCTTGGTTAACATGCCTACACATGTGCTCTTGAAGAGACCCTGCCTGTAGTGTTCTCACAGTGCAGGAAAAAAACTGGTACTGAATATGGCCAGGGTTCAGGCAGAATTTGGACCTAGTATAGGGATGACAGACTCCAGGGGTGCTATCCCAGAGCATCCTTCTCTCTGGAGAAGGATGGTCCCACTGGAGACACAGCAGTCCTGTTTCACGGTAAGGTGTAGAGAAGTGAATTGACTACAGTTATGCAAAAGCCATCCAAAGTGCTGGAAAGAGAATTAAAATTACCTGGGTCCAAAATCTGTGTCCTCCTGTTCAGAGACACACATGGCGTGGTCTTTTAAATGACCTGACAACCCAAATCTGATCGGACCCGGTGTTCGGAGCTGCTTCTGTAAAGGCATGTATATCTAATTTATATAAAGGGGATATTCCTGCCACTCCAGTAATCTGCACGTAGGATGGCACTGGCTCCTGGTGTCCTTCCCAGTCCCTGCGGAAGCTGGCCAGGAGGATCATGGCTCCCGATGTCGGCTCCTCCAGGCCAAAAGGGTTTTCCTGGGTCCCGGTGTTCGTTCCGGCCGGCCAGGCCGGCTCAGGCTCTCGGCAGGCCACGTCCAGGATGTCCATTCCAACTAAGCATCAAGTACCACAGCCCCGCGCTCGCCCGCCTGAAGGCGAAAGTCCGTCACGCTGCCCCGAGAGCCGCAGTTTTGGAGTGAAAGACGGTGACTTCGGCAAGCCCGCGACCCCCGCTGCCTGCCAGCGGCGCCGCCATTCCTGCGGAAGCAGAGAGGCGTTGCGGACACGCTCCCTCATGGGCGGGCACAGGCGGCGGGGCCAATGGGAAGCACCGCCCTGTCGCGTGCGGCCAATAGGAAGCGGCGCTCGGCGGCCGGCGGGGTGCGCGGCGCCGCACGTGGTGACGGGGGCTTCACGTGGGCGGCGGCCATGGCGGTGAGAGGCGGCAGGTCCGGGCCGGGGGGATCGCGGGGCTGATCCGAGCCGAACCGAACCATGCTGTGCTGTGTTCTCCCCGCAGGGCTCTCCAGAGGCGGCGGAGGAGGCGGAGCAGGGCCCAGAGCCCCCCGCCGGGGGCGCGCTGCGGCGGGGCAAGAGGGTTGCCCCGACAGCCGCAGCCCCGCAGCCGGCCAAGCTGAGCCGCGCCGAGCTCTACAAGCCGCCGACCAGCGAGGAGTTGACACAGCTGAAAGAGACGGAGGATCTGTTCCACTCCAGCCTACTTCGCCTGCAGGTCAGCCGGGGGGCCGCGCACTGCCCCACGGGGGAGCGCGGGGTGCTCCGGGACGGCGGACTCGGAGATGACCTGGGTTATCAAGCTGTCTGTGTTAGGTGAAGATCAACTGGTAACTAGGTCATGGAATCATAGAGCAGTTTGGGTTGAAGGGGCCTTCAAAGATCATCTAGTTTCAAACCCTGCCCCCCGGGACACCTTCCACTAGACCAGGTTGCTCAGAGCCCCATTCAGCCTGGCTTTGAACGCTTTGAGAAATGCGGCATCCACAGCTTCTCTGGGCAACCTGTGTCAGTTCTTCAACACACTCACAGGGAAGAATTTCGTCCCAGTTTTTAATCTAAGCCCACTTTCTTTCAGTTCAAAGCCATTGTCCCTTTTCCTATCACTATATGCTCTCATAAAAAGTCCCTCTCCAGCCCTTTTGTAGCCCTTTTAGGTACTGGAAGGCCACAATAAGTCTCCTTAGAGCCTTCTTTCCTCCACACTGAACAATCCCAATGCTTTCAGCCTTTCTTTATAGGAGAGATCCTCCATCCCTCTGATCATATTGGTGGCCTCCTCTGGGCTCACTCCCGCAGGTCCCTGTCCCTCCTCTGCTGGGAGCCCAGAGCTGGATGCAGTGCTCCAGGTGGGTCTCAGCAGAACAGAGCAGAGGGGCAGAATCCCCTCCCTGCCCTGCTGCCCACGGGGCTCTGGATGCAGCCCAGGACACCTTTGGCTCTCTGGGCTGTGAGTGCCATGGCCGGGGCATGTGCAGCCTCTCACCCAGCAGCACCCCCAAGTCCTTCTGGGCAGGGCTGCTCTGGGTCTGTTCATCCCCCAAGCCAGATTCAACACCTTGCACGCGGTCTTGTTGAATGTCATGGGCCCACTCCTTGAGCTTGTCCAGGTCCCTTTGGATGGCATCCCATTCCTCAGGTGGTTCTATCATTGGTGATTTTTATGAGGAACAGCTTTGATCTCCTAGCTACTTGCTGGTGTCAGTGGCAGGATCTCTAGGGCCTGGTTTCTGGTGGGAACCTGTGTGGTTTTTGCCTGCAGCTGAATCTCTCATACAAACAGCCTTCCTGAGAGCTGTGCTTGCATGAATTACATCAGCTTTTTTTGCCTGGACCTTGGTTGGGATGAAGATGATTGCAATGCAGCACTCACAGAAAATGGCAGGAACTAATCAAACTGCTAGCTCCAGGCAGGGTTTATGGAGAGTTTGTTGCGTTCCCCAGCTTACCAGCTGCCCTTTTGCAGCAGGCTCATGGTTATTGCTGGAGGACAAGGTAAAAGTCAGGAGCAATTCCAGCTGTCTTTGATGGTCCCCCTTCCCCCTACAGATAGAAGAGCTTTTGAAGGAGGTGACATTGAAGGAGAAAAAGAAGAAGAAGATCGATGCCTTCCTCCATGAAATTAACAGCCTGCTGAGCACCATCCCAGAGACTCCAGAAACTGAAGTATGTTCCAGGGTTATAGAAGAGGGGACAAGACCCCTGTCCTGGACAGAGCAGGAGCAGGCTCTGCTGTTGCTCTGCAAGCAGAACTACTCATGGACTGTCTCCCTTAGGGGCTGAAAAAATAATACTTTGCTTTTTCTTCGAGGAAAAAGGGGGGACACTGTCTTTAAGCTCTGGGTGCAGCTGTGTGGGGAGTGGGGTCTTGGTCCCTGCATATCTGCTGCTGTTGATGCTCAGAGCGTTTTGTGTGTCATGTCTGTTCCCAGCTCACTGACCAGGCCTGGCTTTCCGAGGATGTGAAGGTCCCATTCCTGCAAGTGCCATTCAATGTCAAGGGAAGGTTCCACTTTGTGCCCCCAGCCGAGCTGAAGGTGGTGGGCAGTTACCTGCTGGGCACCTGCGTTAGGCCAGAGATCAATGTGGACATTGCAGTGACCATGCCACGGGTGAGTGTGGCCATGCTACCTCCTAAATGGTTTGGGGCCTCCCAGAGCCCTCTCCTCTCCTCTCCTGTCCTCCATGACCCCTGCCCTGCCCACTCCATTTCTCAGTGAGGTGGCGGCATCTGGATATGCAGGGTGACTCCCATGAGGACCTGGAGAGTGTGGTCTGGCCTCTTGCTCTATCAGAACTTGCAGCTGTTTGATCGTAGTTCCTCATGAGGCTCTTCCTTCTCTCTGCCTGGACTGAACATTGCCAGGGAGATGCATGCTGTCTGTTTTTGTACCCAATTGCACTTCTTCCCCAGCTCTCAAGACTGTGTTACGGGGAGGGAGGTGTTTGGAGCTTGGTAACCTCCCCTTGCTGCCCTGACTTGCTTGTAAGAAAAACTTGAGACCGAGCACACCCTGTCTGGCTGCATGACTGCTCTTGTCTCCTGGAGCCTCGTGAGCCAGCAGCAAGCTCCTGACCAGCTTGGAGCTCCTTGGGCCTGAGATAGGGCTGCCTGTGGGGGCAGGGAGAGCTGTGGGTGGTGGGGTGCCTCAGGCTGAACTGAGCTTGGCAGGCAGGTGAGGTGGCATTGTCCTGTTCCTCTCTTGGCAGGAAATCTTTCAGGACAAAGATAACCTGAATCAACGCTACCACCGGAAGAGAGCCCTGTACCTGTCCCACATCGCCCAGCATTTGTCCAAGGAGAAGCTCTTTGGCAGTGTGAAGTTTGCCTACATGAACAGCAACCATCTGAAGCCCATCCTGCTCCTGAGGCCTCAAGGTGGCACTTGAGCCTTGCTCTGGTGTGGGGTGTGGCTGGGTGCTGGTGTTGGGTGAAGGGTGCTGGTGGTGGTCTCATACCATTTAACGGCCCTTTGGAGGGAGATCAGTCTGGGGCTGCCATCACAATTGATGATAAATTCTGGGTGCTTCTCAGCTGTTTTCTCTCTTCACTCAGAGTCTCTCCCCTTCCCAATCCTTCTCTGCAGCTTGGCTGGGCTCTCCAGCCTTGGCCTCACTGGCTGGCACATCCTGTGGGTACTTCAAGGAGTAAAAAAGTAAACCCTACAAGACACACCTGTATCCAGCACTGCCCTTCTTTTCTGCTCTCCCCAGCCGTGTTCCCCACTGTCCTCCTGCCTTCCCCAGGAACCTGTGTGCAGTCTGTCTCTTCCTTGATGAGATGATGTGGGATGCATGGGCTGTTAAGTGCTGCTTGTTCCCACAGCCCTCAGTAGATAGTGGGTTGGGGTCTGGGACAGATGTGGCATGGCAAGGGCAGGGCAGGTGGAGCTGCCCAGCTGGGCAGTGGGGAGGAAGATGGGACTGGGGCATGAGCTGTGTGACCTCAAGGTCATCATTGGCCCTGGTGTGTGGTCATTCTCTGCTCTGAGATGGTTTCCACTGCTGTGGAACTTTGCTGGAAAGGAGCTTTTGCCTTTGCCCAGGCTGGCAATGCTCTGTGTTTTCCCAATTTAGTCTCTGACTTCTCTTTCTCCTACATCTGCCCTCGGGTGCTTACAGGCAAGGATGAGAAGATGGTCACTGTCCGGCTCCATGCTTGTCCCGACTCGGGTCTCTTCAAACCCAGCCGCTTCTATCCCAGCAAGAACAACGTCCGGACCGCCTGGTTCATGGAGCAGAGCACCCCCAAAGAAGGTATGGCGTGGGGCTGGGGGCACATGAGGCTGTTTGTTTCAGGCAGAGACTGCCCCCAGTGCCCGTGGGTGGGTTCACTGCAGCCCTTTTCTGTGGGCAGGAGGTTGGTGTTTGGGTCCAGCATGCTGTCATCTCCCCACACAGGAGCCACCGAGCCCCCGACCCCGCATTACAACAACTCCATCCTCTGTGACACAGTGATGCTCTCCCACCTGCATTTCTTGTCTAATGCAGCCACGGACTTCCCAGGCATGAAAGATGGCCTGGCCCTCCTCAAAGTTTGGCTGAACCAGCGGCAGCTCAGCAAGGTATGTCCTGTGCCAAGGTGGGCTCTGCTTACCTGGCTAAGCTGCCTTTGGCCTGCTCCTCCTAGGGCAGAAGGGTGGTGCTTTGGTCCTGGTGGGTGGGGTGATTGCTTGTGGCTTTGCTTTCACCTATGTTAGGTTTTTGTGGAGGCCCCATCCTAACCTGTGGGTTGCCATGGGGTTGTGGTACCTCTGTTTCACAGGGCTTGGGGTGCTTCAGTGGCTTCTTGGTCTCCATGCTTGTTGCCTACCTGCTGATGAAGCGCAAGATTGTCAAGATGATGAGTGGGTACCAGGTGTTGAGGAGCACTCTGCAATTCCTGGGTGAGTTTCCAGGGACCTCTCTGGACAGGGAAAGGTTGATGTCTCTGCACAAAGCCTGAACACAGTGAGGGAACAGGCAGAGAGGCCATTGTACCTTTTCTTTCATGCTGAGCCCCTGTGGGTGGGATGGACAGGAGGGGATGAGTCAACAAAGCAGGGCTGGATGGTGCAGCTTGCAGAGAGGTGCGTAAGTCCCATAGAGTGGATGTCAGCATTGTATTGTAGCACTGTTGACATTGTGAGACCTTGGTGGTATTGACACATAACTGTGCCACTGTCACCAGAGGGAGAGATGTTGATGGTGGTGTGACTTGTTCCTTCCTGTCTGTCCACAGCCACCACTGACCTGAGCGTGACAGGGATCAGTCTAGCCAAGGATGCTCATCCCTCCCTGGTAAGCAGCCCTCTGAGGGGTCTTGTGCCTGTATCTGTCTGTACTGCCACTGCTCCTGAGGGCAGGGATGTGCCTGTTGCAGGGATGGCAGATGGCAGCAATTTTGGGGTGTCTTGGGGTGTGTGATGTGCTGTAGCACTAAGGACCATGTTTGCTTTTCCAGCCTGTCCTGGATGATTTCCACCAGGCATTTGAAGTGGTCTTTGTGGATCCCTCTGGACTGGTGAATCTCTGTGCTGATATGACTGCGAGCAAATACCACCAGGTACCGAGCAGGTTGTGGTGGCTTCTTGACGTGCTGTCTTAGGAGTGAGCTCATACAGGCAGAGAATGGTTAGATGTTTTCAAGGAGGATGTAGGACCAAGGGAGGGCATTCATTGTGGCTTTCTAAGGTTTTAACATCTCCAGCTTTGAAGCTTGGAAGTGAATTTGGAGCCTTAGGTGTAGTGCTGCCTTACCAGTCTTGCTTGAGTGGTGTGGGAAAGTTGTTTCCCTCTTTTTGTGCACCTTTGGGTGAAGCTGAGCAGCTGTTTAGCAGATGTAACTGTTCTAAAGGAGAGAAAAAGAAATCACATTGATGTCAGGGATATCAAGAAGGGCCTGTCTGGCCAGCAGTGAGAACTGTTTATTACTTGGCTTCATGCTACGGACAGAGACTGGGATCAAGATGTGCTGCTGACCATGGAACTGGTCTGGCCCTGGTTGATGGGGGAGCACAAGTGACCACTGCTGGAGAGATTTGCTTTCCTTGTCCCTTTGCGCTCATGCTCCTTCACTGCCTTCCCTCCTTACTCAGGTCCAGTTTGAAGCCAAGTGCTCTATGGAGGTTTTGGATGACCGGATGGTGGATGGCTTTCAGGTGCTGCTCATGACCCCGAAGCCCATGCTCAGGACCTTTGACCACGTCTTCCAGTGAGTTTCACTGTGCTGGTGGGGTAGTGCTGAGACAGCCTCTCCAAGAAGAGTGAGCTGCTTCTGGCTTTGGTCTGGGTGGGAAGTGGTTCTCCTAAGCTCTGAGATAGACACTGGTGCCTCCTTGCACTGGGCTGTTCCACTTTTACTGGCTAGATAGCTTCCCAGAGGAGGGGAGCAATGTTTAAGCCTTGGAAACAATGACCAGCATCTCTTGAGATGCCAGAGGGCATTCTTGTAGCACCCATCCTGGGCTAGGACCCTCAGTTCCCCATTTAATCCATCCTCTAACATAGCCCTCTTTCAGAAAGGATTTGGTGGCAGAGGTAGGTGACCAGCTTCTCTTCTTTGTAGCCTGAAGCATGTCTCCAAGCTGCAGGGTACCTGCAAGAAGATGCAGCTGCTGAATGAGCTGATGGATCGGGGTGGGAACTACGTGGCTGCGGCCCTGCCCTTCCTGGTCTCGCTGCTGGCACGTGGTCTGTCCCAGAGAGCACAGCTTGTGGCTCACTCCCTGCCCCAGATCCCCGAGGTAATGCAGCTTGGCAATGACACTGCATCCTTTGCAGCTTGGGGGGTCTCAGCCGTCTCTTGTGTCACTGCAGAGCACAGGGAGAGCATCCCTCCTCACTGGGGAAGGAGACAGGCTTGCCTCCTTTGTTGGGAATACGGAATCTGAGGCTGTGGGATGCAGCTTTGTTGCTTGGTCTGGGCACAAGTCCTGGTCCAGTAATGGGGCAGGGTGAAGACAACTTTTCTTGTCATTGGGGAGACCTATTAGATGAGACTTTCCCTGTTTGTGCTTGTCTGGGCACCTGGGAGAATGTAGCAGGAGGTTCATCTAGCATCCCAATATCCCAGCGGCTGCTGCTCCAGAAACCTTATCTGTCCTTGTGCTTCATGTTCCTCATTTCCCCACAGTGGCCAATTGATGCTGAGCCCCCAAAACACAAGGATGTCGGGTCCCTGACGTTTGGGCTCCTGTTTGTCCCAGAGTTTGCTGCCAGCACACTGGAGAAGGGTCCTCAGGCTGATCACCCCGAGGTGAGGGAGCCCTGCTTGTGCTGAGTAAGAGCAAAGCTGGTGCTGTGCTGTGGTTGAAGACAGCTGGGAGGCTGGGAAGGTTTTGTCTGTCCCAGAAGTGACCTGTGTCCCTGCTCTGGCTTGGTCAATGTCCCCCCGCAGGCCTTGGAGTTCCGGACGTTCTGGGGAGAGAAGTCAGAGCTGCGTCGGTTCCAGGATGGCAGCATCTGTGAGGCTGTGGTGTGGGAGGCCAGCACTGTCTGCCAGAAGCGCCTCATTCCTGAGCAGATCATCAGGCACCTGCTGAAGCTGTAAGTTGCACTGAGCAGCAGCTGTGGATCGCTCCATGTGTCGCTCCTGACATGTGTCCCTGGTGACCCCACTGTCAGCTTCATGCTTTGTGGCATGTTGTGGGTTGTTTTGGATTTGTGAGATCGTTTCAGCTGTCCTAATGCTCTGAGCCGCTTCCCAAGAGTGGGTGGGAAGGGCCAGCACCTGGTGCTGTAGCCTCTGCTGGATGTAATGCAAAGGGCAAGGAGGCAGCATGGTCCTGCCCTTACATGTGGATGGGATGCTGGGACACTCCTCAAAGCTAGAAGAGAAGCTGTCTGGACCTTGCATGACATTTTTGTGAAATCCTCTGAGACCTTGTAATAATTCACAAGATTGTGTCTTCCCTATGGCATTGGAAAGCCTCTGCAGCAGTTTATACCATCTGCTAAAAGTGAGGCCCTCTTGCACAGAAAGGAGGGTTTGCCTGTGCCTCTTTGTCCTGACTTGAGGATGGGTCTTGGGAGGGAAGGCTGCACATTGGTGGCTTTGGCTTTGCATCCTGTGAAGCTGCACAAGTTACTGGTCCACTTTGGGTGGATTATTTGGGCAGGGAGGAATGCACAGAGTTTCATCTTTTCTCCAGGACTTTCCTTTAGAGAGGGATTCTTCATCCTTGGGCTGACCCATGCAGTGTCAATAGGATCAATAGGCTGGCATGTTGTAGCTCTAATGCTCTGTTGTCTTCTCCTATGTAGCCATGCGGACATTCCTGAGTCCTCCATCTGCTACACAGGAGCCCTGCTGGAATCTGTGATCAGGACTGGGAAAGAGGTATGATTGCTTCCGTGGTGGGTCTGGGGCTCTCTCCAGGAAGAGTAGTGAGGGAAGGGCTCTAGGGAGGTCACTGGAGTAGCACTGAGGCAGCTGGGTGGCTCCCAAGAGAACCCAAGGATAAGGATCTAGCAAGCCTTTCATGGCAGCCAACACATAACTGCTGAAATCCTCTTGCTTTAGCATCCCCCAGACCTCATTTTCCCCTGCAAGCACCCTACTGTCCTGTTCTCTGTGCACGTGCCTGAGGATATATTACTGTCCCACACTGCTCCTCTGGCTGCACCTTTGAGGTACTGCGTCCTTGAGGACATGGGCCAGACAATGATGTGCTGCCATCCCTAAGGTCCAGCTGGCAAACCCAGGAAAAGGATCTTTCCTGGCGTATTGCAAACAGCTAGATTGTGCTCCATCTGAATGTGCAGCTGAAACAAAGAAACTCCACTTTCAGACAGCAAAGATGCATCTTGGAGGCTGGGAAATGTCCCTCCTTACAATTTCTGCTTTTCAGCTTGTGAAATTAAGGTCTGGAGATAAGCCACGAGCACTTTGGCACACTTTGTTGGTCTTTTCATACTGATGCCTTAGGATTTTAGCGTTAATATTTTTCATATATTTGTAATCCTGCAATTCTTTAGTGTATAACTCTGAACTCCATACAGAGTGTTAGCTACTGTCTTCACATTTTGGTTAGAGAAAACAATTCCTCTCTAGGCCTGGGACTCAAGGACACCTTACAGTCTCAGGCCCTGAAAAGTATTAACAAAAGTGAGTTGGTGGGGAGCAAACTTGGAGTAAATGACTTCATTACCTGAAGCTGTAATTGGAAGATTAACCCCCAATGTGCAAATGAACCAAACTTATAAAGGTATGAATACCCATGAACCCTGTCCATTTTTGGGTGTAGCCCTTAAGGGAGGCTTTGTCTGCCTGAAGATGTACCTGAACGCCCTTCAATAAATATAACCACTTTTTATTCCCTTAATTTTGTCTGGCCTCTGTTTTTAGGTAGTCCCAAAAAGGCATCAGTACAACTAGCTCTTTACCTGGTTGTTGGATGGAGGAAGAAGTTGTTTCCTTTCCACTTTTTCAGATCGAAGGGGTGCACATTGATGGAAAGGATTTCCTGTGCCAAGACTAATTTGGTCTGGGCAGAGTTGGGTGTCAGATTTGGGATGAGATGCTGGTTTTCATAGCCTGTTGTGTGGTGAGGCAGGACGGTCTGTGTGCTGTGTCCCTTCACTCTGGTCTGGGGTTAGCAGAGCTGATACACCCCAGTCTGACAGGGGATGCATTTTCCTGGAGCCTGAGGGGTGCTTAGGAGTTCCATTGTTGCCAGTCCTTGAGGAACAAAGGAGAAAGTTGCTGTTGAGTGTGGGGTGGTGGGTACAGGGGTATCTGCTCCTCCAGCTGTTTGTGTGCAGGCAGGCTGGGGAACCAGCAATGCGAGGCTGTGCAGGATGAAGGCAGAGGAAGGGTGCAGCCACAAGCAGGACGGGGGTTGCGGTTCGTGGCACACCCCGCAGAGGGTGCTGCTGCTCTGCTTGAGAGCCCAGGTCGGAAAACTCCAGGCAGGTTGGCTCCTTGTGTGACTCTCAGCTGCCTCTGAGCTGGGTGGTTTGGTGTCACCAATGTGTCCTTCCTGTTCAGGCTGCTCTGCTGTTATTTGGGGAGGTGGAAGCAGTAAGAGCAACACCAATTCTCCTTCTGGTGCTTCTCCGCTGCCCTCCGCAGGGTTCCTGTGGTGCTCTGAATGTTTTCTGTGTTTGCTTCTGCCATGCACCAGAGCTCTGCCTTGGCTAAGGATGTAGTCAGTGGAGTTTTCTGTTAACTGCTGCTTCTGTTGGCATCATGGTAACTTCTGGGGAGACAGTAGCAGGGCTCTGACCATGCTAGTGTATGATCTCTTTATTCCCAGATCATTCTTGGCTTTTCCTTTACTATAGTACAGCTCTTGGTGCTGCCTCAGTGTCTTGCAAAAGAAATAATTTTATTTGCCTCTGGGATACCTGTGGCTGCTGTGGAGTCGCAGACAGCCTTGCCCTTGTCTTTGCTCTCTTTCTTACCTCCCTATTTTGATAAGCGCTTTTGCCAGAAGCTGCTCCCTGGGGTGGCAGTGCTGGCTCCTCGGAGCTTGGTTGTGATGCTAGCCTATGAGGGAGGTGAGGTGAGTGCAGGAGCAGGAGAGGTGCATGCAGAGGCTCCCTGTGTGTCCGCAGGGAACGGGCGAGGAAGCCATGGTCAGTGTTGTCTGCTCCTACGATGACCTGAGCCGCAAGCTTTGGAACCTGAAGGAGCTGCCGCTGACGGTGACAGCTGTGCAGGGTGTCCATCCAGCCCTCCGGTACACAGATGTGAGTGTCCTGGGGCATGGCCACGCGTGGGGGTCTGCAGGGAGCTGGGGTGAGGGAGGACAGAGAGAATGAGGCCCTCTCTGGTTTTATGGCTCCTGAGAGCCCTTGGGGTAGTACAGTGCCTCTTCTTTGCTGTTCCATCCTTAGGGCTGGCTGTGAACAAGCTGACCAAACCCTCTGTACTGGAGGGCTTTGCTGGTGTGGGAGGTTTGGGTGAGGGGATACACATTGCCAAGAGGTTTCTGCTCCCTGTTCTCAATTGAAGGTTGGCTGTTCTCTTTCAGGTCTTTCCTCCCATTCCTATGAAGCCAATTTATTCCTTCCATAACAGAAGCAAGCACTTGCTGCTTCCTTCAGAGGAGAAACCCTGCCCAGCCTACATAACCCCTTTGAAGAGTAAGTGGGGTGAGATGTGAGTGGGAGATGATCTGGTGGAGGGAAGTGGAGGCAAGCAGCAATGCTGGCTCTGTTACTGCTGTGTTGGTGTGCTGCAGGCAGGAGCAGAACCCTGGCTCCTCCTGCTCTTGTGCTGTAACCTGTAGTTCCAGACACCCCTATCCAACACCTTGTTTCTGCATGGGATTCACTGACCTCCTGCTATCCCTTTGCCCCCAGTCATCTGCCACATGGAAGGCAGTGGCCGGTGGCCACAGGACAAAGGAGCCATCAAGCGCATCAAGGCCGCTTTCCACCTCCAGCTCGCTGAGCTCCTCCGGCAGCAGCACCAGCTGGTTTGCAGACCTGCAGTCACCCACACTGACGTGTACAAGGTAGGGCGGTCCCCAGAACCTTCTCCAGGCCTGACCTTACTGAGGTGGGGGGCTGTGGCAGTGGTCCCACTGGACAAAACCAGTATTTGGATGGTGGGCCTGGGAAAGAGTGTGGTGAGACTGCATTGATACCGGGATGCTGCTGTTGTATCCCTGAGGGGCAGCATAACACACATCATGCTGCTTGTGTCACCAACAAGCCTGACTTTGCCTTGTGCTCCCATCTCAGGATGGCTACGTTTTCCGTCTCCAAGTAGCCTACCACCGGGAGCCCCTGATCTTGAAGGAAGTGGTCACTCCAGAAGGGATGCTGAAGTACCAGGACACAGAAGAATCTCGGCAGCTGGAGCTGGAAACGTTGCATCTGCCCTATCTAACCAGCTCGCTGCATGGGTAGGTGGGGCAGAAAGTGCCTGAGGGGTCAGAATGTGCAGCGTGGCTGGAAACCAGCATGGAGGTGCCCTTGGATCCTGGAGGGTGATGGTGGGTAGAGGAGCTTGCTGTGGGAAGTGGCCCTTCAGCCAACCTTGTGAGAGGCTCTTGAGAAGGATTAAGGGAGGGATGTGGGTGTGGGTGGCACCAGTTGTCACCCTGAGGTCACTGGTGTGGGGAGACAAATATTAGAATGCAGCGTGGTTAGAGAGGAGCATGAGGCAGCATTTTCCCTTCTTCCCCGCAAAATCTCAGCATCTGCTGAAAGTCTCTGTGCTTGTGATGCTGTGTAAGTGTTCCTTGCAGACTTTTGCCCCTCTCTTCTTTCTTGCCAAATGCCAAGAAGCTGTTGTGGGTCCTGGGGTGTGTGGGCTGAGCAGTGGCATGTCTCCCTCCTCACAGGCTCCAGCAGCAGCACCCTGTTTTTGGCAGCACTTCCCGGCTGGCCAAGCGCTGGATCAGTGCCCAGCTCCTGAGTGACAGCATCTCTGAGGAGTGTGTGGACCTGCTTGTGGCATTTCTCTTCCTCCACCCAGCCCCGTTCATGCCACCCAGGTGAGGATGAGGAGCCCAGGCTGGCCCGATGGGGATTTAGTGCCTTCCATTACCTGTCATGGAGGAAGGGTGGGATGCTGTTCAGGCAGGAAGTGTTGAGAGGGTTCACAGCAGGGAGCATGAGGCCCCTGTGCTGCTAAAATACTGTCCCAAGTCCTGTTGGGAGTTGCCAGGGGAGATAGAGATGCTTAGCACTGCAGGGATGTGGCTTTCCCTATGCTGTGCGCTGCAGAGAAAAGGGGAAAGCAGGTAAGGCTGGGAGTGAGTGTCTTTGTGGCCTCTAGGTGCTGGTGGCACAACTGCAGGGTGTCTTGTGCCTTCTGGAGGACTGGTGAGGCCCCGTATTCTGGGGATGGTGGCCAGGAGAAGGATGGTGAGGGCTGTGTTGTGGCTACCAGCATGCTGGGGCTCCTGGGTTCCCTAGGAAGGATGTTAAGGTGGTGATGGCAGCTCCAGCCTCCCTGCCTCCTGGAGAAAACTTCCAAGGGAAGGACGAGGGGTTGGGCCCTGAAAACTGAATGGAGCAGTGTGTTGGTAAATGCTGGCCCCTGGCAGACATTATGGGGCCTGAAGGAAGTGAAACGAAGTTAAAGGAAATGTTTTTGTTCTGTGTGGAGTCAAAAGGTTACTCTGCCCTGCACTTGGGGTGCAGTTTCCTTTCCCAAAGTAGCAGAAACAACAGTCTGGTGCCTAGGATGCTTTCCTGTCTCCTAAAATAACAGAATCCCCATCTTCCCAGCTATCTGGCTTTGTGCATGTGTTGTGTTGCAGGGGAAGAGGCACACTGGGAACTTGGCTGGTGTTCAGACCTGCACCAGAGATGGGAGCAGCCGTCTCTCCACCTCCTCCTTGTTCCAGACCCAGGAGTCTGGGTGGGAAGAGCATCAGGAGCTTGGGCAACTGGGGCAGGGGGTCTATGCTTTACATTTTACTGGTTTCTTTTTCCTGAGGAATGAGGGAAAAAGAGAGATTTGGAGAAAGGGAAGTGTCTCGAATTCGTTCTGAATTTCCCTTTCCCATCACAGATATCCCTTGTTGGGCTGCATGTGGGTTGGGCCTTCGCTAAGTCACCCCCAAGTGCAGCCCTTCCTGCTGCCAGGAGAGCAAATGCTGATGTTGAGCTGTTTTGTCCTGCCTGCAGCTCTCCACAGGTGGGGTTCCTGCGCTTCCTCAACTTGCTGGCAACCTTTGACTGGAAAAATAACCCTCTGATTGTCAACCTAAACACTGGCCTCACAGGTGAGCAGGCAGCAAGTAGGAGAGCTGCAACATGAGATTCTTGAGCCTTCCTTGGTCAGTGCCTGACTCCACATCCCTTGCTTGTGCTGGGGACAAGGAAATTTTCCAATCCCTTGCTCCTGTCCTGTCATGTTTCATTTGCCTGCAGGATGGGTTTGGTTGTGCCATGTGTGGTTTTCTTTTTTTCCTTGCCTGCCTCTGAAGAGATGGATCTCAGTGATGATGCTCTGCTGCTTGTGGTCTTGTTGAAATCTGTGACCAGTGTGGGTGGTGTTGGATGTGGTGTTGTCTTTGAAGCCCTCTGTTCCTGCCCTCTAGTGTTTTGTCTGTTAATTGTCTTTTGGATACATGCTGGAGCCATAAGAGACCATGGGATTGTCTTGGCTCTGCAAAGTCATGGGGTGGGGGAAATAGTTACACCCAGCTTTTAAAGCTGATTTAAAAAAAATGGTAAAGGTGTTTGGGAGAGAATTGAGTTTTGAAAACTGATATTTTCCAAAGTACCCTCCAATTTATTTTAATGAACTAAAGAGCTATTTTTTTCCTGACTTCAGGGAAAATAAAAGGCAAAGAATAGAACACTCTTTGGATAATACAAACTGTCACTAGCTTATAATGTGAGTTTCCAGCTTGTGTCAGTCTGAGCCTACCTGAGTGGGTTTAGGTCCGTCTAATGGGAGTGAGGCACAAGCCCGAGGTGAAGGAGCTCTGGTTTCACATGGACTGTGGGATCAGAGGGTGGGAGAGGATAAATCCTGTTGTGCTGCCCTTTCCTGGCTGTGGTGGGGGTGAGGAGTCAGAGGGCTGTGGATGGGGCAGAGCATCTCACCTGTCTGCCTGCCCTCTCCAGAGTCTGACTGCACGGAGATCAAGAACAAGTTTGTAGCAGCTCGCTCTCACCTCCCTGTCATGTTCCTGGCCACCCCCAAAGACCAGTGGAGCTCCATGTGGACCCGGGAGCGCCCCTCAGCACAGGTGAGCTGGGCCCTTTGTCCCCTTGCCTCCAGTGGCTGCTGGCTTGGGGCAGTTCCCTGCTCCTAGTGCTGGAGCCAGCTCTTACAGCCCCATGAGGGAGTGATGTCCCTGTTACATCCAAGACTGTCAAGTTTTACCCTCTGACTTCCTTCCCTCCCCAGATCCTGCAGCGCCTTGTCCTGCTTGCCTCGGAGTCTCTCCGTGCCCTGCAGGAGCAGCTCATGGACCCGCTCAGCGACCAAGATGTGAAGGTAACTCCCTGGGGCAGCAGCACAAGGGTTTTCAGGCTCTGGCCGAGCAGACTGGGCTTCAGTGGTGGTTGCTGGGATGTGTTAGGAGGTTTCAGGCTGTAGCCATGTGGTTGCCCTGGCCTGTAAAGCTGCAAGGATGGGAGGAGGGAGGCTGGTGTCCCTCTGTGCTGCCCTGCTTCTGGGGGACCCAGCTCTGCACTGCAGCTTGGGGTGACTAGGACAAGTTTATTCTGTATTCTCTGGTTTTCTTGGGGCATGAGCAAACCCACAATATTCCTGTGCCAAACCAGTTGTATGTCCATGACCGGATGAAATGGTTCCTCTGGGAGACTGTTTTGGAGTAGCTGTGGAAATCTGGCTTGTGTGCTCAACTCAAACCAAGCTCAGGGTGTTGGAGGTTTTGGCAGGACAGTACCAGGCACTTTAGGAGGATGTTATTTTGGTTTGAGTGGAGGAGTGAAGCCCTATATAGTTTAACCCTCTTCAGTTTCTCAGTGATTTCATTCTTTAAGTAAACTAAAACATCCATTACTTCAATGGACCTGAGAGATGTATATTTATTTGCCCTTTGAAGGGAGATACATGTGTTTTGAAGGGTCGTTTGTTGGTGTACCAGGTAGTGAACCAGGAGATTGAATCTCAAAGGGCTAAAGAAGCCAAGCAGTGGTTAGATATGGCACATTCATATTAAGGACAAAAAACCCCAAACTAAAACCAAAACGAGAAAGCAGCACATACAGTGGATTTTTTTCTGCCTAGGCAATGTAAAAACGACTTACTGACACTGCTTTCTGTTCTGCTTTGTTTTGCACTGGAATTATTATGAGGTGAGGATGTACTTGAGGCATTAGCAGTGTGTGTTACAGGGCTGTGAAGGAATGAGGCATGTCCAGTGTGTTGCAGTCACAGTGCTGGCCCAAGACTGAAATTCAGGAGGCACACTGTGAACTGGGGATAGTTAGCTTCTAAAACAAGCTTTCACCTGGCCAGAGCAGCCTCCCAACACTTGACTTCTCCTTGGGCCTCCTTCTTCCTCCCTTCCATTGCAGTGGGAACGTTTCTCATTGCCATGGAATCCCTCTGGTCCAGGCCAGTGTCCTCCCAGGTCTATGATGTTCCTTAGGGATAAACATGGGATGCTGTTTCCAGGGCAGAGCTTGGGGCAGGGAGGAGAGAAAAGCCTTTCCAGTCTCGTTTGGAGTTGCCTCCTCTACAGTTGCATCCTGTATATAAGAGGGTGCTGCAAACTGTTTTTTTTTTTTTGTCTTTGCATTTGGTCCCATGGTGACATGAAGATGCACACATGGGTTTGCTCCCTGGGCACACACAGGAAGCCATGGACTTGATCACTGGGTGGGACAGGGGTTCTGTGTGGAACAGAGCTAGGACTGACTCAGTGCTGGTCACTGATGATCTTCATGTGTGTTCTTCTCGGCCTGGCTGTAAACCAGTTCCAGGCAGTGGGTTTTCTTCCAGTGCCAAGATGAGCAGTGTCCCATGGCTCTGTTCATGTGTCTGCATCATTTGTTCCATTTGAAAATGTACACATAGTTTTAAGTTTTTTCCATTTTAATACAGCTGTATCCACGGCTAGATCCTGCCTGTCCAAATATTTATGTGTCTGGGATTGCTCCCCTCCATTAATGGGGTTTTGCTCTCACCCTCTGTCTGCTTGATGGAAGATGCTGTTGCCCTCTGGGGCAAGTCCTGGTGGACAGATGGGGCCATCCCATTATTAAACAGCTCCTTGTGTCCCCTCGGTGTTGTTCAGCTCCTGTTAGCTTCTTGATTCCCCTCTTCATCCTGAGACTCTGCCACGTGCAGTGCAGTTATCTATCTCAGCTCACCTCTTTGTCCCTCTCTCAGTTGCCCACCCCACTAGCATTTACTCAGGTAGGCTTCCTGGGGTCTGTGGCAAACTTCTAACATTAATCTCACAAAAATTTTGTCTTTGGTTTACTGCTTTCTAAGGAGAAGGAGACAAAATGCAAACAAGGACTTGGGAAACCTCTCTTACCTCTCCTGCTTGCTTGTGTCCTGTATTGACTAGCGCTGTTTGTTTGTTTGTCCCTGCAGATGGTCTTCCGCCCTCCTTTGGACTTCTATGATGTCCTGATCCACCTGAATCCAAACCAGATTCCTCGGCAGCTGGAGAGCGTGGACCGGCCAGTGAAATCGGTTTCCCGTGGCGTGGTGAAGAACAGCTCTGCCATGAATATCCTCTTTCCTGTGGTGGATTATGACCCTGTGCAGTTGTACCTCCGGGAGCTGAGAGTAAGCATGGCCTGTTGGGGAGGCAGATGGGGTACTGAAGGGGGAGCTCCCTTCTGGCCTTTGGATTGCGTGCCGCTGCAGGACGTGGCTGGTGACATCTTGAGGTATTTGCATGGAATTGCTTCTCCAGCAGAAGTCCTGGTGAATGCACCACCTCCTGCATGGAAATGGGAGTGCTGCTGCGACGTGAGAATGAGCTCGGATACAAACCACCAGAGCTTTTGCTGAAGAACATTGTATTCAGCACAAAAGTGTCTTTGAGCCATTTCTCTCCAGTTAACTCACTTTTCATGGCTTCTTCCACCAGTTGGTGTGCATTATGGGCAGTAACCACACACAGTTTCTGGGGGAAGTATGGGTATCCATGACATGGTCCCAGTAAGCTTTCTGCTGTTAGGCCAGTGGTTGTGAGCCAAAGGAGATCAGTATTGGTCACAGAGTGGTTTCTCTGTGCTTGGCTGGATGATGCATAACAACAGAGGAAGTTGGTAATGTGGGAATATGGAGAACATTAGTATCCAAAGTCATTGACCGTGTTCTTTTCCACCATAAGGCCAAGCCAAAGCCTTGGCAAGCTGGGGAGATATGCAAGGTCCTGGATGACAGCAGTGATCCCCCCTGGATCTGGACAGCCTGTGGTTTGCAGTTGCGCAGCACCTGGCACTTGGCCCTTCCCATCTTCACATGTTGTAGCTGGGTTAAATGTTAGTGTCAGATGTGCAGAGAGGTGGGGTTGTGGTGCCCTCTTGTCAAAGCCTGCTTTGACTTTGAAGTCCTTACTGATAGGAGTGGTGTGAGCAGTGTCAGAACTGTAAGCATGGGAATCTAGGCTGGCTGTGGCAGGAAGGGGGCTGTGGGGGTCTCTGGCCCTGTTCCCCACTCAGGACAGAGCCAGCTTTCATATTAGAGCAGGCTGCACAGAGCCCAGCCCTGCTGGATGCTGCCTGTCTCCAGGGAAGGGGATTTCCTACCTCCCCGCCCCAATGTTGGCCACCATTGCAAAGGTGGTGCCTGAATTGAAACTCCAGTTTAGGCTGGAAGATTCTGGGCCCTTTCAGTTCAAGCTCCCCTTTCACCTTAACTAGATACTTTAGGAGTTGGGCAAAGAAAACTTGCAAGGGTTTCTTTGAGGGTTTTCTCATCCTGGGCACAGCCCTGTTACCCCCCAGGTTGCATGCCAGCCACAGTGTGTGCCCATGAGAATCTGTGGTGGCTTCAGCAGAGCTGCCAGGTCTGCCAAGGTGCAAGCTTAGTCCTCCTGTCACCCACAGCAGCTTGGGACAGTCTTGGGTGGTGAGGAAGTAAGAGACAGGGATGTGTGAAAGGCCTCATGAAACTGAGGAGGACCTCAAAGTCATCACACAATTTCCCTGCAAAAAGCATTTTTTCCTTAGCTGGAAGGATATATGGGAGAGGAGGTGCCCCGTGCTCTCCTCCCTTTGAGAAGGAGGATGGGCCTGGAGGCCCTGTAGATGTGTCCTGGAGAGCACTGGGGGATTTCTTGGGGCAAGAAGGAAGGGGAGAAGCATCCTCCACAAGGGTTTTAAAAAGGAGGAGGAAGCAGATTTGGAACTGCTTGCTCTTTCACTTTCCTTCCTGATGTCTGAGGAGTCATATCAAGACCAGCCCCTCACTTTTCAATGATGAATGTTTGACCTGCTGCTATGACACCTCAGCCAAGAGGTGTAGATGTGAGTAGGAAATGGAGTTCTTTAAGTCTGAAATCCTTCTCTACCCAGTGGGTTCCAGAGCTGAACAGAGCTTTTCAGTGGCTGCCAAGGTGCTGGAGATGCATGGGGCCAGAGCCTCTGTATCTCTGAAGGGGTCAGGGCTAAGCACCCCTCGTGGACACCTGATAGAAAGAAGACTGCTTTCTTGAAAAGAAACTGGAGGATGCTGGATGAGCTGATTGAGAGAGCTGTTTCTTTGGGAAGGCTGTTAAATGCTTGCAGCAGGTCCAGCTGTAAATTGAACCAGTCAATCAGGAATCTCATCAGGGTTTATATAGAGCATTTTTATGCACCTAGACATTGTCAGTAAGACATTGTAAGTAAGACATCAGTCTTACTGATGTCAGTAAGTGGCTCTGGAAGTGGAAGGTAGAGAAGAGATTTTCCTGGAAAGCAGCTTTCATTAATCTTCAGGCAGTTATGATTTACTTGGTCCAGTCAATAATGACATCCAAATTGCCTGAATTTTTACTGCTTTTTACTGACTGTTTTTATTAATACAGATTATAATAGATTTGGAATTGGGTTTGGTCAGGTTGCAAATTACAGCTGCTCCTAAATCAAATATGCTAACATCCCAATGAAGAAAGATGGATATGACCAAAGGTCACATTGCCTTGTTGGAAGCAGTGTTGATTCTCTTGATGTCCCTTGTTCTTTGACCTGAGGGTTCTTAGGAGGGAACAGACAAGGAACTGGTTGCAGCTTTCTCTGAAGAGTGAACTGTGGGGCAAAGAGCCTGAAATCTGCCTCAGCATCCCTGTCTGGGGCGCTTTTCTTTATGTTTAAGGCTCTTACATATGGTTTGTTCTCTTGTGGCTATCATATTGCAGGTATCTTCCAGTAACAGTTTGCTTGTCATTCATAGCATCCAGATCAGTAGGGGGCAGTCCTGAAGGAGCTGATGAATATCTGCTTTTCTAGGCAAACAGGTGTTTCTTTTCCTGGAAAAATCACAGAAGTGATGCTGCACGTGGTCTCAGAGAACTCAGCCGTATTCATTTAAGTTGGAAGGCCTCAAAACCTGATTTTGTTCTGCAGGACCACTGCAAGCCCCTGTGATCCATTAGAAATCATCTGGCTTCATGTCTCAGTATATTGATGTTGCTGCTTAAAGGCAAGACCTTTTCATCGACTTTGGCTTTGCTTGGTAGCCTCTCCAGCACGTTATTATTTCTCCTTCTCTGGCTCTTGCTGCTCTAAGCAGTGTTCTGCTCCTCCTTGTCCTGTGGGCTGGAAGCCCTGGGGGTGATCCAAAGCCTGCAAGAAATTGGTGCCAGAAAGGAGCGTGGTGACAGCAGTGAATCCTTATGGGAGATCTTGGATGAGAATGCAGTTTGGATGCAGAACTGACGGGCCTTGATTCAGAGTAATTTGCTCTCTCTTAACAGCACAAACCACAGAATTGAGCAATGGGGCTGTAGCCATGGCTGACAGTGCAGCCATGGTGGGTTTGTAACAACAAAGGGAGACATCTGCCTCACAGATGCTGTGGGATTTTGTGTTCTATGGGCAGGAAAGAAACATCTGCCCTTTACTCAGATTTCCACGTGAAAACAGGATTTAAATGCCTTGTTGTTTTGCTTGAATTGAGAGGGGCAGGGAGTGGTTTCTTCCCCTAGTTTGGACTAGTGATCAAGAGGGTCCACTCTTCTGTCCAGCCTGTTTGCCCCTGTTCTTCTAAAGTCAAAGGGTTTAGCAAGGCAGTAGTGCTCTGGAGCTGAAGGATTTCTGTGTGCCTTTTCTGGGGAGCTTAATCAGCAGAAAATGAAAGGAGAGGAAGTGTTGAGTCTGGACTGCTTGAATTTTTCCCGCTTCAAGGAGATGTGCTGCAGGAACTTGCCTGAGTTGCTCTGGTGCCTGGGAGGCTCTGGGTAGAGATGAAAGGCTGGCTGTGGGATTCAGGCAGCAAATTCTTCAATTCCAGAACAGATCTGATAGAGAAGGACTGTTCTGTGATCCCGTCCAGATGAGAAGGCTTTGCAGACAGACCCTTTTGAGTGAAAGCAGGTGCCAGACATCCCACAGAGAGGACTTCTCTGGAGATTCAGCCCATCAACAGCCTCCCTTCCACTTACAGTTCAGAGCACCTTGTTGAGCAAACCCTGGGTTGGCTCCTGGTGGGGATTCTCCAGCTAGGCTAAATTAAATTTGAGTGTCTCAAATGAGGCTCCCATTGAGTCTCCAACGTGACTGCTGATCTGTGTTGAGGTGGCTGTGGAGCTGCACAATGCCCCAGTGTTTGCTGGGGATGTTTGAGAAGGCTTAGTCCATGCAGCTTTTTCTCCAGGGTGACTTGGCTGTCCTCTGAACTCAAGACCATCCAGAGGACACGGGGCTTGTGGATATGGCACTTGTCATGCCAGTCTGCCTGCACTGTGGAGCTCACAAAAGCCAAAGGCTCTTGTCACCTCCCTGAGCTGTTCACTCATTGTGGGGTAAATTGGGTGAAGCTGCCTGTGCCATGTCCATCTGCCTGTCTGTTATGAGAGACCTCACATTTCTTACTGGGTCTTTGGTCTCACCAGGTCACTGATGGGATGTGTTGTCATTCATTGAGATTTAGCTTTCTTGGGCTGTACATGCCAGAGGAAGAGCTTGTGGCACAGGAGCTGTCCATCTTGTGAGATCTTTTCTGTGTGGATGAGCAGGAAAATGTTTCCTGCTTTACAATAAACATCTCTCTAAAGTAATGTTTTGCATTTCTTGCACCTTAAGGCAAAACCTATGAGGAAGACTTGGAGCCCTTTCCTTTCTTTCTCCCATGGTGTAAAAATGTGTCTCTTGCTACTGCATGATAGAAAGGAATTAATGATAATAAAAATTCTCTGTCTCCTGTAATATGTAAGCCATGATTATGTGATGTAGCTGTAATTGGTGAAATCTTTCCAGGTCAGTCTGCTCCCTTCCTGTTTTGACTGACAGGGCTGACTCCTCCTATGGTGACACCAGGTAGACAGGGGAAAAAACTCTGTGGGCTCTTATGTCAGGCAGGAAATTTGTTGTCTAGATCTGCACCTTTGGAAGGGTAGAGGTGTCAGGAAATCAATCACCTGATTTCAGGGCTGCAGAGCTGCCACGAGACCCTTCACATACTGCCCAGGGCTGGGGGTGGGTACACGTGTGTGCCCACTTGCTCAGTGGGGCATCAGCCCCATGTGCTCCTGGGGTGAGCTGACAAGGGACTTGTGGCTGCATTTCTTCTGCATTGGTAATGCCCTCCCAGAGGCTGTGTAGGGTTTGTCATGTAGGAAGGGTCAGAAGATGTTTGTCTCAATGGTTTGGTGGATTGACATGTTTGCTGATTGCCAGGAGGACATGGGTGGCTTCTTTCCTTTCCACATTTCTTTCCTGCTGCCCCAAACCCCCAGGACAAGGATGTACGCGTGGGTCTCAGGTGGAAAAGTTCGCTGAGTTTGAAACCCTCTATCAGTGGAATCCCAAACGTAAGCGTTTCCTTTGTCTTTTAAAAGAAAGTCACAGAGGTAGCCCCAGCCTGGGGTTACTTGGACAGTGTTCCTTGCTCTGTTGGGTTGTGGGGGAAGGCTGTGTCTCCACACAGCTGGGAGCATCAGGGCAGGTCACAATAGGGTGGCAGAGACCTCAAATTGTTAACCACAGATGTAGTTGTTTGTTGGAAGTAAGTAGCTTTAATAGGGTTTTACACTGGTGGGTTTCTTGCTAAGGGCACTTAAAATGCTCTGAGCACTGAGCAAGTGTTTATTGATGCATTTGCCTTCTGAGCTGCTGTTGAACCAGGAAATACTACTGTAGGACACATTTTTGTGTGCAGAGACCTCCCTAAAAGGCTCTTCCAGCAGCTGTCTTGCAATGAGCCTAATCTCTTGGTAGGAGCAGTGAAAAAAATGGGTGGATAAAGGGTCAGATGGAAAAAACCCTATCCCTAAACAACAATGTAGATACTTAAATAGTAGATACTTAACTAGCAACAAGTAGATACTTAACAATGTAGATTCCTAACAACTAGTAGATACTTAACGAAATTTCACTTTGCTCATTGCAAAATCCACACTTCAGAAGGAGCTGCTGAATCTGGTAATCCCATTTTAGATCCACGTATTGTTTTTACTCACCACATTTCTCCACCCTTTTCATTCTTATAACCCAGACGGTTTTTTACAGAGCTCATTCTAATCTCCCAGGTGCCATATACACCTTCTCCCTGGACAATGAGGCCTCTCCAAATTGAAGCCCTGAGCTTGTAGATCTCCCATGTCTTTGTGAGATGGGAACCAGCTGTAGGTTTTGTTGATGGCAGGGATTTCCTTGGGCCTTGAAAGCTGAATTGCAACCAAAGATAGCTCAAGAAGGGAACAAAAGTAGTCCCTGCCTTTTCTCCCTTTTCTCTGAAACTTTTCCTGGAAGAAGCTGTTTGCAGGCTCAGACAAGTCCAGTGACACTGGGCAGAGAACATGGGATGTGGAAAGGAGGGTAAACTGTTTGCTTTTACTCTCCAAGCCTCTGAACAAACAGGAATGCAGTGACTAATACACCTGACCCTTTTAATGCTGCCATTTCCCAAGAACTCCACAGCTCCGTCGGCCAGTTTGAAACACTATCACATGGATGACGCTGGGAGCTGAGATTTTGAACTGGATGCCATCCTTTTAACATCTGCCCTCTGCTCCCTGCTGTCTGGGAAAAAAACCCGTGCTGAGTATCAGGCCAAACAGTGGTTTTATTGGGAAATTAGCTGAGCCTGGGAGGGTTTTTTACTGCAAATGCTCCTGGCTTCTGTCCAGCAAGATGCATCTGTAAAAAGTACTGTTCTCATAAGGAGCATCACGTGGTGCTGAAGACCTCGCCCTGCAGAGTAGCTGGGCTTTTTCAGGTTCTCACATGCTCTGCTCCCCTTTGGTTGAGAAAGCTGCACCTTGGCGGTCAGCGTGCCCTGAGCTTCATTGCCGTTCCTTGAGCTTTCCCTCCCTCCTGCTCCTTGCTCTTTGGCTGAAGGAGAAGTCTTCCCTGTTGACTGGGCTCTGAGCATAACCCGTTGCTCTTAGCAGAGAAATGCCAGGGTGGATTGTCTCTTTCTCAATGTATTTTTATACAGTGGTTTTTCTAGCCAGTTTGGTGAAATAATGCCTTGACCAGGCTTGCCTCTGTAAAAGCCCATGGAGTGGGATGAGTTGGCAATTCTTGGGATCTTTCCATCTTGATGACCTAATTTTGTTGCCCTCACAGAGGGCAACAACAGTCCAAACTCAAATCTGTCTCTGAAGATTGCAGACAACACCACTCCTCCTTGCTTATCAGGTTTGTATTCTAAAAATGCCGCCTTACTTTTAGGATCACTGATAACGCCAACCCACTCTACGTTTTTTTTCCCCACTGCAATCCTGGTATGTCCATACAAGAGCCCATCCAAGCTTCTCTTTGATGTTGATTTTCTTTTCATGCACATCCTCATGAAAACCTCATGATATGATGATGCCAGCAGAGACCTCTCTTGGTAAAAGCTGGGAAACTAAGGTGATGGAGAAGAAGGCTGAAGAGGGAGCAGAGGGTCTGTACTTTGGGCAGTAGTTTGTTCCAAGGCTGGTGAAACCCTGTGCAGAAGCTTCTCCTGTACTGATGCTGGGGACTGTTTGCTCAGCCTGGTAAATACATCTTGTTACCTGATGTTGATCTCCACCAAGATAAACATGTATCAGGGAGCAGCTGCTTGGCTGTCTTGGTCAGCTTCTTTCAGGGTGGACATCTCTCGGTATCAGCATGTTGGGTGGTGAGCTGTAGGGCCAGACTTTTGGGTTCGAGAATTTGCCTGCACACAGCACTGTTTCCCTCTGCTGTGATGCTCCTCTCTGCCTCCTTGCAGCCCTGGGAATCCAGCTGGTGTGGGCTTGGGGGAAGCCAGACTGGGCTTTAGTCATCCCTTTGTGCAATATCGTTCTTTGATCTCTGCTGCCCAGCACTACCAAAGGAGATGCTTACTGACACCACTGCTGAAACACAAGGGGCAAGGAGGACAGATTGCTGCAGTGCCTCCTTTGAGCTTTCCATCTCTTTCCACCCTACAGAACATTGTGTTACTTAAAACCTCTGCTCTTATGTTTCCTTTTTGGATAAAGTGCTGACAGCTCACGTGGGGTTTATCTTGGTGGAAGAAGGAGCTTTGATACCTGATTTGATACCTGCACAGATTGCAGAGCTTGAGATGCTGACCTTTGGTTTTGGATTTGTCTTCGGTGCCATGAAATGTACTGTGGCAGGACTGCCTGCTGGGTAGGGCCTGCCTCTTTCTGTCTCATGAGTGGTGAAATCTTGGATATGGTTGCTGGACACTGGGAAAGTACAGCTTGGAAGTGCCAGGTCAGCTGATGGAGGACCACAGTGAGGGACACTCAGTGGGTTGTCACTGAGGGGTCGCTGTCCTTAACCTGTGTTTGTCTTCTACCCAGAATGCCTTTGATGATCTTGCCTTGTTCTTCTATGACAAGCATGGAGGGGAAGTGATTGCAGTTTTGTGGAAACCCTTGAGCTTCCAGCCTCAGCCTTTTAAGGTGAGTTTTTGTCTCTGTTTTAAGTTTTGTGTTACCTTTATGCCCTGAAAGCTTGAAGGGCTTTTTTTTTTTTTCTGCATTGTAATTGCTTTGTCCAACTCTCACCAGTCCCAAGGCCCTTTGAGAAATGGAGATCATAGTTCTGTTGCTTCTTAGAAGGGGAGAAACCAAGACAGGGCTGTGGCCACAGTGCCTTCAGTCATCAGGAGATCTGAGAAGGGAAATAGACTATCCCATTATTGTGGCTTCGGGACCTTACCAGAAATACCCAACCCACAAGAAGCCCAGGTCCAGAGTGCCCATGTCCTCATTGATGCATGGAGCTGTTTTCCAGCTGCACTGTATGGGTTGGCAAACCCTAGAGGGTGGTTAAGCCAGGTGTGAGGCACGCTGGAGTGATTCATGCTGCTTTCTATGAAGGAAAGACGCAAAGAAACCGGTTACTCATGGCTCGGAGCTGGCAGCCCAGGCTCTTCTGCTGTCAGTCTCTGGGTGATTTATCGCCCCTCTCTTCACGGCCAGAGGGCATTGGCCATTCTGCCTGGCTGCTGTTGTGAAACCCAATTATTCACAGTGGTGAAATAGAGGAGGAGATGTTTGCATCGGAGCTGAGTCTGGCTGGATTAAACACTAAAGTTTTGTTTTTGCCACTGTTGGAGCCGAGGATATCTTCCCACCTGAGGTCTTGACACCCACTAAAGAGCAGAGCAGAAGCAGCTCTTACTCAGCTTTATGCTGTGATCTCTTTTGCATACTCCTTGTGCCCTGCTTACCCAGGCTCTGCCATACATCTGCACACTTGTCATTCCTCTGTGCCCCTGGCCATTACTTTGCTTCCTGACTTCCTCACAGTCTTTTGGACTGTGGCTCCAGGGTAAACCCTAAAAGGGGCTGGAAGGGTCACTTTTGCACTTTGTTAGCTCTAAAAATGACCACTGATTCAGTTGAGAAGTGAATCTTGTGGAACTGGGTGCAGTGGTGTAGCAGGGTTTGGATGTGACCAGGCAGGAGAGGAACTTAAACTTCTCTTACTTGGGGCTGGGAGAGGTTGCAATGCAACTCTGAGCAGGTGCTCCCATTCGTGCAATATTTTCTGTGTCCTGCAGGTCTCCAGCATGAAAGGGAGGAAGGTGACAACTCTGAACAACGAGCTGGTCTGCGTTCCAAATGTGGAGGCAATTCTGGAGGACTTTGAAATTTTGGGAGAAGGCCTGGTCAAAAGTGTGGAAGCTCGTACAGAGAAATGGACTATCTGAAACCACTGAGAGGTGTCAGAGTGGCCTATCCTGGAGCAGTTTGTCCCTTCTGCATCTGTTCCTTTCTATAAATCTGTCCTAGAAGAGCCTTCAAGCTTTCTAAATCCCAGAAGTGTATGTTTTACTCTATTTATCTTTATATATACTGTTCAGAAAAGCAATGGGACCTGTTATTGTTTTCAAGAATACAAATGCCTTTTTATTTTGAAGAAAATATAAAGATGGGATAAAGTTTTTGAAAATGTTTCTGTTTCTTGTTCATTGTAGGAATTGGAGCTATGTTCACATGAAAATGTCAAGGTCTGAAAAATATGGCTGAAGTGTGCAATGGAAAGGCAGTTTCCTGGTTTGGTAGGGAGTTTATATGAGATGCTGCTGTTGTAGGGGTTAGCAGAACCAAGAAAACAGTTGTTAAAAGAATGACCAAGTTACTTCCTTCTGCTCAGGCCCAGTGAGGCATATTTAGCATGCTGTGTTCAGTGCTGGTTTTCCCAATAAAAAGGAGACATGAATACTGGAGCAGGTCCAGTGAAGGGCAACAAAGACAATGAAATAATTGAAGCCTCTGTCATGAGGGGGAGAGGGTGCAGGAGCCAGGCTTGTTCAGCCTGGAGAAGAGAAGGCTCAGGGCGTTATTGCCAATGTGTTTTAATACCTGATGAGGGAGTAAAGAAGATGGATTGGTGCCAAAGGATGGGTGAGAGACGTAAACTGAAATGCAGAAAGTTCTGCTTAAAATGCTTTTTCTTTACCATGAAGGTGGTTAAACATTGGCACAGGTTGCTCACAGACTCCCAGGTGGAGTCTCCGTACTTTATGCTCAAAACCCAGCTGGACATAGTCCTGGGCTACCTGCTTCAGGTGACCCTAGTCAGTGCAGGGATATTGGGTTATTTCTCTCATGTGGAATGATTGTGAAGACTCCTGATAAGGGAAGAGAGGAAAATTAGTTGGAGCAAATGCACCTGTCCCATCCCCTCTTCTGGTGGAGGCAGAACACATATTCCAACAGCAAAGTACGGATGAATCAGATGCTGAGCAGAGAAAACAGACTTCATGACAGCAGATTTTGCAGAAACCAAAAGCAGATCAAGCCTGCAAAGGCAAGTGGGTATTTAGGCAGCCTGATAACTAGGCAGTTGTTGCTTGGTTAGGAGCATTTCAGATGGGATGTTCAGATGTGTGTTGCTTCAAGACCTGCTGGCCTTTCCAGCTGTTGGCAGTGAGCCCAGGGCTTTGTTGAGGAAATTCACAACTTGTTTTTCAGATGTTTTCTCTGAATAATTTTAAAGTGGGCTGTGGCAGAGATGGGACTCAGGGCTGGTGCTGTTTGCTTAGTGCCCATTGATCAGTGTTGGAGGCGCTGTGTGTCCTGTGGGGTGGGAACATGTGTATGGCACCCCTGGCTATGGGATAAATCTGATATATTTAAATTCCAAGGATAATTTTTCTCTCTTCTCTGTGCTGGTGGCTGAGGGAGGCTGCATGTGGAATCCATTGCCTATTGTTGCTGGAAAGAGCTTTCTGAGTACACCTACACTGAAAACATCAAAAGCGCTTAATGGGCAAAACAGGCCTCTCACCTGAGAACAAAGCAGCAGGTTCTGTTGCTGCTGTGATCCCTGCAGCCTCAGAACTTGCTGACAAGTCCATTAGCAAATGATGCAGGCAGGTGATTTGACAGGCTTCAAGAAGCAGCTAATTAGGGATTAATTCCTAATCTTTGTTGTGCTTTATCATCCTCTAGATGTTGGAATTGCCCAACCTGCCTTCCAACCATGGCTGTAATTTTCCTTGGTAGTTGTATGCTCCTGCTTTTTCTGTCCATTTGCCTTCACTCTGAACATGCAGTTTGACATTTGATTCACATAAGTTTCCCAACACAGCTTTCGGACACCACTGGAGCTGGTGCTCTGGTTGCTTGTGCCTGAGCTCTGCCTGTTCCCTCCATGCCTTATCCTGCCTTTGCTATTCCCCTGCTGTATGTTGCGGGTGCTGGAACATTCTCCCCACTGCATGTACCTGCTTTTCCCCAGGGCACAGGTGTGTGCCAGAGCCTGCATTAGCTTCCAGGGCAGCAGAGCTCTTCCAGCCACCTTCCTCACCAGGCACGCTTGAAGGTCCTGCTCGCCCTTCTCTGGGGCTGTCATGGGATGTGGCCCCTCAGTGGCTAATTCCCTGCCTGGAAGTATTTATGGGGTGATGGCCTCTGTATTTTCAGCTGAACAATGCTGTAATCCCCTCTGCCCTGTCCTCCCCAGCCCAGCCCTGCTTTTATCTGCTTCTTTTACACTGTCAGGTATCGTATTTCTACTTATTCTTTCTTGTCTTTAAAAAGGCATAAAACTTCTCCTCCACCCTCCATTTGCAGCATGCAGCAAAGGGACAGGAAACATCCAGGCAAGTCTTCCCCTGGTCCCAATAAAAAGATTTTAAATAAAACTAGTAAGCAAACCCTTGTACAAGTCCTAACCTGCTGGTGTTTCACAAGGTGGTGCCACTGTGCTCAGCAGCCAGATGTGAGCCCAGTTTTGGTGACAAACATGGGTACCTCAGCAAAGACCTTGTCATGAAATCACCTAAGACTCACCATATTGACCACTGCTAGCCCCGGTTACATCACCTGGAAGGGTGATCACCTGTGTCAGCAAAAGTTACCCCGATAACAAATTATCCCAGCTTTGCTTGCAATACTCTTGTTGCCAAAGCTGTAGGTGATCTACAGGCTCCTGCCTCCTCTGTCAGGGGAAGGATAACTCTGCATTGCCTTATGTCTCCCAGTATCCAAATATTTAAAGGCACCTTTGAGCCATTCTGAAGGTCAAAGACTGCCAATCTTCTACGTCATGTTTTATCATCTGCTAAACTCTGATCCTTCTGGGCAATGCACGTGGACAAAGTCACTTTGCCATTTCTCAGCAAAGCCTGGGGATCATAAAGCCATGGAATCTGAATAGAATACCTGAGTTGGAAGAGATCATAAAGATCATCTAGTTCCAACCCCTCTGCTGTGAGCAGGGACATCTACTAGACCAGGTTGCTCAGAGCTCCATCCTGGCCTTGAGCATGTCCAGGGATGGGGCATTTCCAGCTTCTCTGGACAGCCTGTTCCAGTGCCTCACCACTCTCACTGGGAAGAATTTCTCCCTAATACCTAATCTAAACCTATTCTCTTTCAGTTTGAAGCCATTCCCCCTTGTCCTGTTGCTATGTGTCTTGTAAAAAGTTCCTCTCTATCTTTCTTGTAGGCTCTCTCCAGGTACTGGAAGGCTACAATTAGGTCACCCTGAAGCCTTTTTTTTCAGGCTGAACAAATCCAATTCTCTTAGCCCTTCGCCATAGGAGAGGTGCTCCATCCCTTTAATAAATTTGGTGGCCTCCTCTGGACAGCTGCTGGTTGCTCTTAGGGCCTGGGTATTGCTGTGCTCTGACTTCTTGAGTGACAGTTTACCTAAAGCAAAACCCAAAACACCTTTCTCAGGAGCAGAGGGTCCCTTCACCTCTAAGGGGTCTCAAAAGGCAGGATCCAAAACCAAGGGGTGTCTCAGGTACACAAGAGAGGACAAGTGAGGTCTCTGCTGTAACTTTATCTCCTGTTGCTGGATTTGCTGCTCCCGTTGGAGCACTGTGACTAATTCCTATTGTGAAAGCTGGGGTAGGGCCTGGGTTATTCAGAGCACGCTTGTTTGACAACCATGCCAGGCTTCCACTTCCAGAGCAGTGAGTGGGCACTCGCTTGTTTGATTAGCTGTGGTCCCAGCCATAAACAGGAGCTGCACAAACACAGAGGCCCTGGGGAGCCCACGCCGTGTCATGTTGCAAGAGCTGGGACGAGGGCAAAGGGAGAGCTGAGGCAACAGCAATGGGCTTTGATGTGTTGGTTTTGCAGAGCTGCCTCAGAAGCTCTTGTGCGTGGGGGGCGAGTGCAAACTGGGAGGTGCTTCCAAATGCAAGACTGGGCTGGAGTGATGGTATTGGTATACTTAGTGTATGGATGGAGCCAGCCAAGACAGGGCTCAAGTGGTGCACGCTATATGTATGCTTTCTGCTTTTCTAGCAGGGCTTTCCAAAAGCTGGTGGGTCCCCCTGGGCCTTTATCTGAGCCATGCTTTGGGCAGCTTTCTCCTAAAAGGATCAGCTCATGCTTTGCAAGGATGCAAGATGTCTCAGACAGCAGCTGTTGGGAGGCTCAGGAGAAGGGGAGGTGCATGGACCCTTTTTTCTGCCACCAGAATCCTGCTTGCCAGGTGCACTTGACAGCTTTGAGTGACCATAACAAGATTTATGAAAGGGAGCAGGGGAAACAGGTTGATGAAGCATAACTCAGATGATGGGATGACCACAGCAGGTTGAGTGCTGTGAGGTTTTCTTGCCTACTGAATTGTTCAGACTTTGATGTTCATTCTTTTGGGCTGCTGAGATATTTTCAGAAGCTTTTTGGGGTCTCTGTGGGGCTGTCTGGCTTGAGACTGACCCCTTGAAAGCAAGAACCACATGTGTCCTGGAAATAAAGGCCTTTTAAAGAAGCATCTTGCTCAGGCACCCACAATTACTAGTCATTTTTGAAAACCCTTAGGTTAAATCTCCATGGCTGGCTAGGGAAGGAGTGATTGTCTGTTTTTTTTTTTTTTT
>VZSE01014809.1:0-44100 GCA_013398275.1 Promerops cafer | reverse complement strand
GGGAAGGGAAAGGGAAAGGGAAAGGGAAAGGGAAAGGGAAAGGGAAAGGGAAAGGGAAAGGGAAAGGTGGGAAGCCCTTGAGAATTGTGCCTTTAGGCAAGCTTGGAGTGCCTGGGAATCCCCCGGGCTGGGATGCACTTCTATAGTCTAGGAATAGGAATTGTCACCCTGGGCCGTGGGCACGGAGCGTGGAAGTGCTGGGCCGGGCTGTGCCTTTCCCAGTCTCCAACCAGGAGAAGTATGGTGGGCATCCCAGGAAAACCTCAGCACAGGTGGGATGGAAGCTCCAAAATTCCCTGGATGCAGGCAGGATTCACCCCAGAGATCCTGCCAGGAGCGGCTCATTCCATCAGGAATGCTCCCACCCCCTCCAGACGAGAAGGAAGCCTTGGAGAGCAGAGCGGGGTCCTCACCTTTCCCTGTCCTTTCAGTTTCCCGGGACAAGCCAGGAATTTCTCCAGCCAAGTGCTCTCCGTGTTTGCTGAGCCATTATCCCCTCCCGGCTCCCAGGGAGTTTCCAGGGAATCCAATCACAGCATTCCAGAGGCTTTCAGCCTCTCCTCTGGGCAAACATGGCCATCCAAGCTCACTCCAGGATTTCTCCTTTTTGCTGGAGTTTGGGAATATTTGTGGAGCCTCTTGGAAAAACATTGGGAACAACAGGCATGGCTGAGCTTGCACAGGGAAAAGTCTTGGAAAAGGGTAGGTGGTGGGGAAGGAGTTCCCTCATACCAGCCAGTGGGATTGGTCATGGAAAAGCCAAATCCAATAGAAACCGCTCTCCTTAGAGCTGACTCGATGATCCTTAGGGATCCCTCCCAGTTTGAAATGTCCTATGAAATCCTGGAATGGTTTGGGTTGGAAGGACCTTAAATCCCCTCTCGTTCCAATCCTCTTCCACAGACAGGACATTTCCATTAATTAAGGTTGCTCCAAGCCCCACTCAATGATTATCCAATGGTTTTATAATCCCTGGCACATCCTTGGAAAATGGAACCTTATCCATGATCAGACTTGGCTGGTTCCAAACCAATCAAACTTCCTGGGCGATTCCATCAAGAATAACCAGATGCCAAAAGATCCCCTTGGAAATCTCTTGGACACCTCCAAACCTCTGAGTCTGGCAAGGGGCTGGAGTGGGAGAGGGTTTGGAAGGGAATCCTGCAATTCCAGACAGATTTCATGGAGTGCACATTATCCACCAGCACATTCCCTTTTGGCTCCATCCCCAGTGAATCCCAGGGAAGAGGCACCCCTGGAGACTGAGGGATATGGTGGCAACATCCCCTATCCCAAATAAAACCAGGCTGTGTTAGAATTCCCCACCTTATTCCTGGATAATTTTGAATCAGGGCTGTTCCAGCTCACCTTGAAGCCTGAACCTTTGTAATCATTCCCTTCTGGAATTCCAGAGCTTGGGAATGGGAGTCTTTTGTTCCTGCAAACAATTCCAGAGGATCTGGCTGGATTCTGGGGACAACCTGTCAGAAACCAGGCTGCACATTGTCATCAAATCCATGGATTGAGGAGAGGGCACCAGCCCTGCTTTCCAAAGGGAGTTACAGCACTGGGGATCATGATCCCAGTGCCATGAATTCCCTGGAATGGTGTCAATGGAGTAGGATCCAGTGGCAGCGCTGTCTCCAGGGGAAAGTGACTCGGAATAATCCAAAGAAATAAATCCCACACGCAAACTCTGCTATTTCAACCATGAAAAAACTCTTTGGGATTGGGAATGTTTTCCTGAGTCAGGGAATGATGGGAGGTGCAACCCAACTATTCAGGAAAACAGCAAATCCATGGAATTCTAATAATGGCTGCAGCAGGTGGGAGGGAACTTTTTCCCTTGGCTTGGCCACAGCCAAAACCAAACTTCCAAAGGAAGGGATGGACAAACACAGCTCGAATTCCATCTCTAAAATCATGGAATGCTTCTGGATGGATGGGGATTACTGCTACTTCCTTAGAACTCAATATTCCATATTCCTCTCCCAGCAGAAGTGATTAAAAAAAAGAGGGATTGAGGGTCTTTCTTCATGAAGGTCCTGGTCACTATTCCCAAACTTTTACCTTTCCTCCTCTTCCCTGTGCCCAAGTACTGATATTTAGGGATGATCAATAATTTGGGAACCACTGGAGCAGCAGAGGAATTCCTGGAGAGTGACAGGGTGGGAATTAGGGAATGCTGCTCCTCTTGTCCCTCTTTTCCCTTCCCAGTGGGGAAAACTGGAGCAGATTTTAAGGTGTGGTTCAGCAAAATATTGGAATATTTCCCATTCCCATTCAGCAACTTCCAGGATTTCAGTGGGTTTCCTTTTCTCTCCATGGATTTTATTTGTTTAAAATGATGAGCTTTAAACTAAATTTACTCTTTATTTATAAATAATTAACACTTAATGACCGAGTTATAAATAAATTAAGGGAAAACTCCATGGATTTTCCCTGCTGAATATTCTCCCGGTTGGAAAACTCTTGGAAACGGAAGAAATCACAGCCCGGCGTTAAATAAGTCGCATTTCTCTCCCGTTTTTAATTGATTTAATATTCTTTTGATCCAGCGAGGTCTTTTCCTCAGCCTTATTTAAATTCCAACCCTTTTCCAGCCCGTGTCCCGAGTATCCAAAGGTTTGCCGGATGCTCCCTCCAGTGGGCAAAGGATCGCAGAGCAGGAATGCTCCGATTCTCCAGAAGAGCTGGGAGCACTTTGGGATTGACATCCAAAGGTGCTTTTCCACGTGAAAAATCCGCTTTTTTAGGATCTCTCACCCATCCACTCCTATGGAAATGTGGCTGACCCATCCCTGGAATGTCCAAGGCCAGATTGGATGGGCTTGGAGCAATCCGGGATAGGGGAAGGTGCTGGGTTTGGACTAAGATTCCCTTTAAGCTCCCTTCCAACCCAATCCACCTTGGAATTCTGTGATCTTCTCCAAGTCTTAATTGGGAATTTCACTTCCTAAAGAATCCGCCCCAAACCAATTCTTCCTCACAGAGCCGATATTCCACTAAAAATCCTGGATTTGCCACCTTGGAATGGCCACAACTCCCGTTGTTCTTCATAAATTTCAACTCTGGCGACTGCCAAGTGGGAATGTTTGGTTAATGAACAATGGGAAAGGCATTGTTTGGGATTTGGGAAGCGAAGCGGGAAGAATGGCCACGGTCAGCAGCATTCCAGGATTCCGGAGGAACACCGGGAGAGCACCGTGACCCATCCAAAGGCAGCTTTCCCATTAAAGTGCCAAGTGTGCTTGGAATGCTCTCCGGATTTGGGATTTATGGAGCACTCTGGGCTTGGAATTGGCCACGCAGGTGGGTCACGGTGCCTGAGGAGGTTGGATCTATCCCAAATCCGTGGATCCTGGAAATGGGGGGCATTTCTTGGACACGCCGAGACCGAGGTGTGCGTGGGGAATGTCATCCATGTGTTTATTTCTCCAGGAATTTATCCCATCTCCCTGTAGCCCTCAGCATTCCGCACAGCCGTTATCCCGCTTCCCCTAGAAGAGCCAATTTCCCCCAGCTTGGAGCGCCTCAGGAAGGCTCTTTTCCCGGGAATGCCGTGTCCATGTGCGGGATGGCTGCGCCAGACGGGTTTAATTTGGGATCACGGCCTCTGTCATTCCTGCTGGCATCGCCTTCCCGGGAACAATGGAGCTTCCTTTGCTCCAACAAGCACCTCCAGCAGGAGCGCAATCCAAGTTTTTCCCCGATCCCCCCCCGCTTCCCGAGAAAACGCCGTTGTCCCATTAAGCCTGCAAGCAATTATCTGGGATTAGCAGCAGATCAAAAGGGATTACTTCCAGGATTGTTTTCCAAGCCCTCAGGGAAGGCGGGATGCTGATACCGAGCGTGCCGGGATGCGGCGGGGGGGCGGGGGGCTCGCGCTGGGATCGATCCCTCTGGATCCAAGGTTTTCCAGCAGGCTCTGTCCCGATTTTTGTCCCCTTCCACGGTAATTTTGGGCAGATCCACAATTTTTTTCCTCCCTCTGGGAAGGGGCATCACTCCTGCTCCAAGCATTCAATTGGGAAAACACTGCCCTGACTGCCTCAGTTTCCCCATTTTATGAGGGGATGGAATTCCCTGGGAAAACCCTTTGGGAACTTCCACCACCGATTCCTTAAAAAACGAGTGTTGTGCCTCGGGAGTCTGCTTATGGAGCAGGAAAAGAGAGAATCTTCGGAGAGGGAAGCAGCCAGAGGTACTCCCAACACCCGCATTTCTCCAGCCCGGTGTCCCAAAACAATTCCTGAAACAACAACCCGGAAAGTTGTCAATAAAACCTGGATGTGAGGAGGTCCCGAGAGTGATTACTGATGATCCTACACCCCACGTCTCACTGATCCCACTCTGTTCTCCCGCAGGATTTAGTGGGATAGGGATTGTCGTTAAAGCAGGAGCATCCCGGTGCCTGCGGATGGATTTAAGCTCCAAAGGCTCCGTGAAGGGTGGGAATAATCTGGATGCAGCGGGATAAGGAGACAGCTCCACTGCAGTTACTCGGGCAGGAAAGGGAATGGAGCTGGGAAGGGGCTGGAATACCAAGAAGGAGCTGGGAAAGGGGCTCAGACTGGAGAAAAGGACACTCCAGAGGGACATTCCCACTTCCCACAACTCCCTGCCAGGAGGGAGCAGCCAGGTGGGATCGGGATCTGCTTCCAAGGAATAAGGGATGGGAGGGAACGGCCTCAAACTGGGCCAGGATTGGGCATCAGGAGGAATTTCCTCACGGAAAGGGAGGCCCGGCATTGAAATGGGATTCATCCCTGTCCTGGAGGTGTGTCGGGAGTGCCTGGTTGTGGCACTCAGAGCTCTGGTGGGGATCGGGCACAGTTTGGACTCGATCCTGGGATCTTCTCCTAAATAATTCCGTTATTTCCTTCCCTTATTCCCCCTAATATTTCTCCCTACCTCATGCCCTATCCCACCACAACTGACGATCCCTAATTTTCCTGTTCTTCCCCCAAACCATCCCTTCCTTGGCCAGGTATCCAAAGCCGGCGGAATTTTCCTTTGGAAAAAGCAATTTCCATAAACACCGTCGCCGCTAATGGCTCCTGATCGCATCTAATTCCCACAGCAAATTCCCTCTAATCCAGTTTGTCTGGGCTGCGCTACCTGAGGGAAATAATATCCATCCATCCCCTTTTCCCGCTTGTTTGCCAGGACTTCTCCAATATATTTTAATCCCACCATTTATCTTTGTCAACGGAGAACAAGGAATCATTTGCGGGAGAGCAAACGGAGGAGCGGGAGCTTGGAATTATTAACCAGTGGAAAGCAGGTGTTCCCCAATCCCGCCTTAATTTCCTGGCAAAAACTTGGATCATTCTCCTGCTGAATCCCTGTGCCGGCAACAGGAGTGGAGGGAAATTCCAGGGGTTTGGATTTAATCACGCCAGGGACGAAGTGGGAATAATCCAAGCCTTTATTTGTCCTGGAATATTATTTGGGCTTCTTTTTTTTTTCCCCAGCATTTTTTTTGGGGAAGAGGTGCGTGATGCATGGGATACTTTTTGGAGTGATGGATCCTGTCTGGATCCACGCAGTTTCCAGCTGGGATCCACCCAGTTTCCAACCAGAATCCAGGGAATGAACACCCCCCCCACACACAGTCTTTTCTTCCCTGTATTCCCACTGCTCCTCCTGATCCTGCCAGGAAGCAAAGCCCATTCCCGGTGTTTTGGGGACAAATTGGAATTGAAACACCCCTGGAATCCCCCTGATCAACTTTCAGCCCCTTCCCTGTATTCCCACCGCTCCTCCTGATCCTGCCAGGAAGCAAAGCCCATTCCCGGTGTTTTGGGGACAAATTGGAATTGAAACACCCCTGGAATCCCCCTGATCAACTTTCAGCCCCTTCCCTGTATTCCCACCGCTCCTCCTGATCCTGCCAGGAAGCAAAGCCCATTCCCGGTGTTTTGGGGACAAATTGGAATTGAAACACCCCTGGAATCCCCCTGATCAACTTTCAGCCCCTTCCCTGTATTCCCACCGCTCCTCATTCCCGTTTTTGGGAGCTTTGCCTGGTTTTCCCCCATTCCAGCTGTTTTCCCTGGCACCGCATTTCCCGATGCCTTTGGAGACGCATTCCTGCACTTTTTGGGAAGAGCCATCAGCAGCCACCTCTAATTGGGGCTCCTGAGCCGCTCCTGCTTTTTTTAAGGAGTTTTTTTAAGCCTGGCTTAAATGGGGCTTTAAATGGGGCGTCCTAATGAGCCTCATTACAGCAGATCCCGGGATTTAATTATCCCGGGAAGGGAAATCCCCGCGGCCGCAGGCACCCCCGTGTCACCCCTCGTGTCACCCGCGCCCCATAAAGCATTGGAATGAGGCGAATTCCACTCAGGAATTCGCTTTCCCTCAGCGCTGTCACCAGGAGCGAACGGTGCCGAGAGTTATGGGGTGCTGGGGACACGCGTCCCTGTCCCAAATAAACCTAGGAAAATCCCGGGATTTTAATAAAGGCTGCTTTATGGAGCTGCAGAATCCAGCGGCGCCTTGGAATAACCGAGTGCCCTTGCCGTGGGATCAGGGAGAGTCTCCCGAAAAAATCCCAGCGTTCCCCACTCTGCTCCTTTCCGTGTTATTCTCACCCAAAAATCATGGAAACGGTGCCTGTCCTGCTCAGAGCCACGGAACTCCAGGCTCCTAAAAAACAAAGGGAAGGGATTCCCAAAGGAAAACTCATTCCCAAATCTTGATTCTCATTTTCGGGCCTTTCTTCCAGCTGTTTTCTCCCATATCCCGGGAGTTGGGGAAGGGCGGGAAGGAGATCCATGGATTCGTGGCTGAGGGGACAGGGATGGGTGGCACGAGGGACATTCCAAGGTCTCCGGAAAACCGGGAGATCCTCCCGAGCTCATCCCGAGCCCAGACTCAGTAGGAAAGAGGGATTTAGGAGGAGGACGCGGGATAGAGGGAGGCCATGGATCGGGATCTGCTCCTCGGCGGCTTTGGGTGATGTGTTTATCGGGAATTCTAACATCTGGGATGAGCAAAGTCATCCAGAATTCCCTCTGGACGTGCTCTCTCCCTAAAAGTCACTAGATGGCGGCCTAAGGCATCCTTTGCCTTTGGAAAAGTGGTGGAAGTTGGGAATGCCGCAGCTGCCTCCGCCGCCTCCCCGGCCTTTCCCGGTTTTTTGAAATCCTGAATTTCTGACAGACCGACGGCTCAGGGTGCAGGGCGCCTCTGGATCTGCTTCACCCCAGGATTTGTGCCCCGGAATAAAGCTGGACAGTGGCCACACATCCCAGGAATGATGAGGTTTCCAAGAGGACAACGGTGGCTGAGGGTGGGAAATGAACTGATCCTGTTGGTGAGGTAAAAAATGATGGAATTCCCAGATTTGGGCCAGATTGTGGAATTCTGTGACTACTTGATTGGGAATTCCTGGTTTTGCCTTTATTCTTTGCCCATTTTTGTTGGTTCTTTCCCTGGGCTTTTTCATGTAATTCTCTGAAAATACAGATTTTTAACTTAGTTGGTTTTTTTTTTTTTAAAGAGGAATTTTTCTCCAGAGGGAAAGATGTTTCCTAGGAACACGGAACTCCTTACGGGTTTGCATGCCATGAAACAGCCAGGATTGGAAGGGAGAATATTTTCTTCCCAAATTTTCCCATCGTTTGCAGGGATTTTGTGGAGGTTTGCTTCCCTCCAGATGTTCCCAGTGTCTTTGTGGATGTCAGGCAGGATCCTCCAGCTCCCTGGAAAGGGATTCAGGAAGGGCAGCTCCTTCTAGGGCTGGAATATCCTTTCCCTGAGGAGAATATTCCTTGTAGGACTGGAATATCCATTCCCCGAGGAGAATATTCTTTCCCAGCATGGAATATCCTTTCCCTGAGGAGAATATTCCTTCTCAAGATGGAATATCCATCCCCTGAGGAGAATATTCCTTGTAGGACTGGAATATTCTTTCCCTGAGGAGAATATTCCCTCCAGGCCTGGAATATCCTTTCCCTGAGGAGATTATTTTTTCCCAGCCTGGAATAGCCTTTTCCTATGGAATTTCAGGTGATTCCAAAACTTCCTTTGGACACCCAGCTTACAAATCCCAGGATGATGAACTCCACACTCCCAAATCCATAGGGAAGTGCGCTCCCAATCCTATTTCTAGCACAACCCCATAAAGCTGTGTCCTATCCTTGACCAAAGAGAGGCTGGAAATGAAAAAAAATCCCCCAAAAAGTCCAGGATGTGCCAGAACTTTTCCTTTTTATTAAAATCCAGAGCGTGGCTGACAAGGGACCCACCTGGATTTTATTTCTTGTAATAAAAATTCCAATAATTTCCTCCAAAACAATTCCCGAGCGCTGGTTCCAATCTCTCCATCCTCAAGATGGATTTTAAAGGCTCTTGTAAAAGGAGCAATATTCCAATAATTCCGGTGCACAATTCCAAGATCATCTTTGCCTTTATTTGGCAGGAAAAGGGGAATGTGCAGAGGATTTTATTTCTATTTTTCCATTCTTTTTTTGCTCAGGATGCAGCAGGTCCAGAGAAGAGATTTCTTTAGGAGAAGGGAAAAGGGAGAGGGATCCCTGGGCTTGGAATCACAGAGGGAGAGGAATCCCAAGGTTTGGAATCACTGGGAAGATGGGCAGGGAGAGGGAAAAAAATAAGGAAAATCAGGAAATAGTTGGAATTTTAAGGATTGTCTCTCAAAAGCCCTTTAAAAAAAAACAGGAGAAGGAAATATTTATTTGATTAAATAATTTATATGGGATTTGATATGTAATTGCTTTAAAACATGGAAAAAATGGAATAAAATAAGGAAATATTAATTAAAAATAAATAATTAATAAGAAATTAGATTTTAAAGTATATTGNATTTTTAAACATTTGAATATTACTTAGGCATATTTTATTATAATATTGGATATTTATTATTTTATAATATAGATAAAATAATGGATGAATTATATAATGGTTAATTTATGTAATTAATTTATTTTATTGAAGTAAAATGTTTAAATTTATTAAATTGATTAAATTAATTCAATTAGTCAGAGGAATAAGCCCCAATTTAATTTAGATTTTATATTTTAAAGCCTTGTTTTCAATAATTTGGGGATCTGGGAATTGCTCCTTTCATTTCCATGGAATCTCCTCCTTCCTAAGGAATGAGGAAAGCTGGAATTTCCTCGCAACAGTTGAAACCATTTATGAATCTCCTGGATTTGGGGAAATTGGGATTGATTTTATCCTTGCCTTGCAGGAAAGGGAAATTTGATGGGAAAAGAAATTAAGAGAAGGGTTTTTGCAGGATTTGCATGAAATAACAGGTGGAAAATCTGATTTAAGGACTTCCAGAACTTCCCATTCCTGTCATTCCCCAGCCACCAGCCAGGAATCCCTTGGGATTTGTGTTATCCCTCAGGAGAACCCCAAAATTCCAATGTCACCTGGTGCTTCCAGATGATTCCCAGCTAAAACTCCGTCTTTCCAGGAATTCTTAATCCAGAAGAGATTTTCACCTTTCTCCTTTTCCCACCTTTTTCCTTCTCTGTTTTCCCACATTCCCGTGTCTGTTCCATGCCGAGGAAGCAGAGGGCCAGAAAATCCCCCTGGATTGGGATTTTCCCTACGGCAGCCTCACCTCTGGCTTCAAATCCTTGGGAATGGGCAGAGGAAAGACTGGGAAGAGGCAGAAGTCACTCCAAAGCTGTTTTCCCAGAATTGCTGGGAGAATTCCCATTCCCAGCTGCGGCGTTCTGTGGCTGTAACACTCCGGGCAGCTCAATAAAGCGACACAGACTCCAGGCACTCAGAAGGCAAAAATCACACCCTTTTATGGACACCACAGTTGGACATGATTGGTCATTCTAATTAACACCCATCACCTTCATTGGCTAATTAGGAAACCACCCAGGTGTAAACAATGTTCCAATAAACAGCAAGTGGAAAACACCAGCTGTGAGCTTTGTTTATCATACCTATCATACCTTTTACAACTTTCTCACGGCTTTTCCGCGGGAATGTTTTCCACGCTGTAGCTGCGGTCTACAGCCTGGAAAAACATTCCTCTGACCAGCATCCACAGCGTTCCACTGCAGGAAACTGACGCTGGTGGTGGAGACGGGAATGTGGCATACACACACCGAAGTTCAGGCAGGAAGAGCCGCCGATTGTTGGCGTTTGCCCTCTTTTGTAGGGGCTTCGAATTTCCCGCTCTTGCACAGATGATTGGTCAAAGATCTTAACTCCGCCCTCTTCACTCACTGGCCAATGATACGGGTGCATCCATGACTTGCAGGGATTGGCTGGGGTCCGCTCGTTGGTATTTGAATTCAGCCTATCCGTGTTGTGTCTGAGGCCTTGTTCACCTCCATCTCCTGGCGGGCTAGGCCGCTCCGGTAAATGTCTGCCACGGACAAATCATTTGTGCAGCTATAGACCCGCTGTAGCTGTCACAGGAAACAGCGAGGAACTCTTTTAGGAAGGATGGCCAGGAATGAAATTGAGCCAAATGAGGCAAACGTTGCGCCCGAGAGTCGTTTATTGGTAGCGGAAAGGAATAGAAAAAAGGAGTTGCCTGGACAAAAGAGAGCTGGAAAAGACAGAAAAGAAGGAGGAAAAAGTCATTATTGGGGGGGCGATCCTGGTCCTTTTAAAAATCTGGATTCAGTTTTTATCACTGGGCTTGGCACAGCGCTGGCCTGATGACGTTTTTTAAATTTTAAATTGGTGGCAGCGGAGGGATGCTCGTGAACTAAAACTCGGTAGGTTTTTGAACCACTTAGTGTGTGTTTTGGGGAGAGATTTCCTTGGGGCATTAAAGAAAAAATAAAGCTATGGCTCTCCCTGAAATCGGGTGTGTCCCCTCAGAAAGTGTTTTTTCCCCTGTCAGTTAGAGACTCATTACAGCGTGACCCTTTCTGAGAAACATTCCCCTTCTCTGTAAGTAATTAAAGGTGCGTCCTCTCCCAGAGTGTTTTACCTGGGGCAGTTTGGGCCTTTTATGGTGTGGCCCTTTCTGGGACACATTTTGCCCCCTTACCTGTGATTCTTCGTGTGCAACTGCCTCAGTAATATTCGGTGTGTCCTCTCTGGAAGCGTTTGGGGCATTGTGGAGGATTCTTGCAGTGTGGCCCTTCCTGCGAAGGGTAATGCCCCACCTGTACAGCTAATTATCTCGGGGCTCTAATCTCTGTCCTCCTCTGGAATGCTTTTCGGGTCACCTGGAAGTTTTAGAGCGTGACCCTCCTCGGGAAGCTGTTTCATCCCTTCTGTTATAAATGACAAATATAGTTATTGGCTTTCGCATTTATGTATTGGGTTTTGCAAGTTATTATTGATCACAAAGATTCTGATATAGTATAATTTGTACTTCCTTTTAACTGCTTTTTGGTATAGTATAATCTGTCATCTTATATATGCACCATATGGTTTATATAAGTAGTAGTGTGATAAATATATCTTAGGCCGTAGCATAATATTAAAATAGAGACTATGTAATGTTAAAATGCTTTTATTTGTGTAACTACCTCAGATAAAGGTGTGAAATAGCTATGTTGTTTCTCACGTTTGAGAACTATCTTATCTGAATTATAACAGTGACAAAAAACAGGACAACAAGAGAAAAATTTACTGACTCTCCCATTATCAGGTAGTGTCAAAACAACAGAATGGTGCCTCAAGAAGAAATAAAATATATTAACTTAATCTACAAGATGGCATGCAGACAAGTCGAAGGTTAAAACCAAGCAAAAGTATTCCTAGAACATCTAAACTCACAGGAATATTTGAATATGTATAACTCTCATGAATATGCATTTAACCCATGTAATGTAAAAGTATATAAGAACATTGTTTTAAGCTAACGCGGTGCTTTTGGCAGATTGCCAGGTACCCCAGTGCTGGATATTGTCCCTTTCTTTCACTCTCTACAACTCCCTGAAAGGTGGTTGTAGTCAGGTGGGGTTGGTCTCTTTCTCCAGGCAGCAACTGACAGAACCAGAGGACACAGTCCTAAGCTGCACCAAGGGAAATATGGGCTGGATGTTAGGAAAAAGTTTTTTACAGAAAGGCTAATAAAGTATTGGAATGGTCTACCTGGGGAGGTGGTGGATTCACCATCCCTGGATGTGCTTAAGAAAAGACTGGATGTGGCACTAGCCATGGTTTAGTTGAGGTGTTAGGGTTGGGTTGGACTCGATGATCTTGGAGGTCTCTTCCAACCCAGTGATTCTGTGATTCTGTGATTCTGTGATTCTGTGAATGTGTCAGCTTTTGTAGCCAATGCGTTGTGTAACTTATATGCAGAGCAGTGTGATAAATATATATTACAGCTTAGGCTTTCGCAAAATATTAAAATAAAAACTATGTGTTGTGCAATGTAATGTTAAATGCTTTTATTTGTGTAACTGTCAATGGTAGAAATAACTCAGATAATTGTGTGAAATAGCTATGTTGATTTAATGTACTTGTGGAATATCTTATCTGAATGGTAACAGTGAAAAGAACCAGGAAAATAAACCCCAAGAAAAAAAAATGCAAGGAGGGATTTACTACTGATCCTCCAAGTTATCAGGAAGGGTCAAACAACAGAACATAGCCTCAAGAAGAAATAAAATACATGAATTTCATTTGCAGGATGGCATGAAACAAGTCAAAGGTCGAGCCAAGCAAAAGAATTCCTGGAACATGTAAACTCTCAGGAATGTTTGAATATGTATAATCCTCATGAATATGCAATTAAACAATGTAATGAAAAAATATACAAGAAAATTGTTTTAAGCTAACTAGGGTGCCTCTGGCAGTTTGCCACACATCCAGCGCTCTACGGTCCCTTTTATCCCTTACTAAACTGTTAAAAATTTTGAAGAGCGAGCCTGATTTCTCACAAGGACCTGCAGGGAAAGGCCGAAGCCGAAAGGGTGCAAAATGGCGGCCTTAGGCAGCACCTGGGGGACACGCGCTCGTCGCGCTGCACTATGACGTCACTTCAGTCGCCCTCTGAACCCGGAAGAAGAGAGGGAGCCCGCAGCAGCGCCAAGCCCTTTCCTGGCGCTGGATGATGACATCATCAGCGGGCGCCACTGCTGGGATCTGCCACGCCCCCGGAGTCCCCAAGGCTTGGAAGCAGAAGTCTCAAGTAAAGGAAGCTCCGTCTCCAAAAGCACCCACGAAAAACTCAAAGTCTCCGAAAAGCACAAGGTGCAAGACCCAAAAGGCCCCCGAAGGACGACTCTCCCAAAAGCCTCATGCCAAAAAGCCCCCCAAAAAGCAAAGAGCAGGGTCGCCAAAGCCAAAAGGCACTCCCATCTTGTGGTGCAGTTCCTTTTCCTGGCCTCCTGGCTCTTCCCAAGGGGCGCCATTGCTCCAGCCCAAATTTTGTCTGCCAGCCGTTGGTGGGGACCTTTCGGTGTCCAGCTGAAGAAGCTCTTCTCCCGCTTCCCACTCCCACCTCAGCTTCCAGGAAGTTCCATCTATTCCTGTGGATGAACCAGCCCCAGCTCTGGAGATGCCAAATGCTCTGCCTGGGCAGGAAAACATTCCCAGGGAATTCCCACTTTTGGAGAGGAATCCCCTTTTTCCCAGGATGGGGCTGCCCCGTGCTGGCTGGAGCGCTTGGATTTAATATTTTAATTCTGTTATTACTGGATATTGAGGAAATCCAGATGGGTTGGAGGGATGCTGCTCCCACAGGAGCAAAGCCACATTCCAGAGGATGCCACATTCTCTGGCACCTGTTATTCTCTAAAACAACTCCTGATACGGAATTCCCACCCTTGGGAAGCTGAGCATTGCTCCAAGGGCTGGGCTGAAACTTGGGATTCATTGCTTCAAACCCTCCAGATTTTATTGCTGGGAATAACAATCAAAAATATTCTCAGTTTTCCACTGGGACGAGGAAATCTGGGAGGCTCCAAGTGCCTGTTCCAGGCACCTTGATCCCATTTGTCAGGGAAAAGCAGAAGCAGGGTTTTACTCCAGGTAAATTCGCTGCTGACGTCCAGAAACATCCAGCTGCATCCCTTTGGATATCCCAGGCACACACCTGGAAAATCCCCTTTGAATAAAGGAGGGATCAGGGTGGGATTGGCAGGGCTGGGGCTTTTCTAAGCTCATTCTCAGGTATCCCAGGGGGGTTGGAATGGGATGATCCCTTCCTAGGGAAATCCTTCTGGATGAATCCTGAAGGAAAGGTGGGAAGGCCAGATAATGAAGACCTATCCAGGCATCTGGGTTCCATTTGGAAGCAGCGCTGGGAATCTCAGGTCAGGCGGGATGTGCCAGAGTGTCCGTGCATCCATCTGTTTTCACACAGCCGGGAATGCTGGAAGCCTCCTACCCCAGAGGGTCGTAAATCCCAGCTCCGCTTTTCCCTGAAATTCAGCCCTGTCCAAATCCTGCACAAAGGCCCGGCTCATTCTCGGGATTTATGGCCTCCTGGGAAGCGTTGGGTGATTAAGGCTTGGCCACCAACATGGAGCAAACAGTAGGAACTCCGACAGCTCCAACTGGGAATGTGGGACGGGATTTATCAAACAAATCTGGGAAAAATCCATCTCTGTTTGGAAAAGTGGGAGATATATGGCATGTTTGGGAGACGTATCTGGCTCGGGAACGTTTGGGAGGGTTGGAATTCCGAGTCGGATCCGTGCCGGGTGTAGCCAAGGCAAATATACAACTCCAGGCAAGGAGCTTTTCCAAGGGTAACAACAACATTCCTGGGCAAGTGAGGTAATCCCGAATTTTCTAGTCTGGGATTAAAAAATCCAAGGGGAAAAAGTGCTGGAAAAATACAGGAGAGGGGAAAAAATAGGATAAAATATGTTGGAAGTGGCTGACAAAAAAAAAAAGGGAGATGGGAATGGAGAAGAAGGTGCTGGTGCTTCATTTCCAGGGAATAAAATTGTATGTTTGGGAATATTTTTGGCTCAATCCCATTTTTTTCCTGACTAAATTAATCCATCCCACTTACCAGCATCCCAGTTCTTCCCAAAAATCCTGTTAGAGATGGAAAAGCAAAGGGAGAGAAGGGAGGGCATGGTGGGGAAGTCCTTTTGGATGGATCCGGGTGGAATCCACATTTCCTGTGGGAAGGGCAGGGAAGGGATGTTCCAGGATGGTGGGAGCATGGCTGTGCCAGGCAGGACTGGATTTCTGGGATTGAACAGTGCTGGGAAAGAGAATTCCGATGGATCCCAGCATGCAAGGAAGGAATGATGGGGAGAGGGATCCCAGGAAAGTGCCTGGACATGGCTGAGGTGCACTGAGAACATCCTGGATCTATCCTTAGGGACTTCCTTATCCTGTGGCTCTGCCTGCCAGGAGTGTGGAAAAACCATGGAATACTTGGAATTCCATGACCCTTAAGATCCCTCTGGTTTTCCCCAATTTATTAAAATCCTGGATTTTCTCTTCAATTCCAGTGATTCCCTGGAATAATCCCAGTTTGGGAAGGCACCGGAGTGCTGTGGGTCTGGAATTCCCTCTTCCCAGGGAACAGAACCCCCACAGCTCGCATAAAGTTCCCGGCAGCCGCATTTATGAGGTGTGAAGCCATAAAGCAGCTCCTGAATTTTCCACACCTTCCTCCTGCTCCAGACGCTGATGGAGCACTGAGAATTGTCCCTCCCAGTCCTCACGTTTATTGCCCAGTGTTCCAACAGGAGCTGATTCCCAGCACGGGAATCCTAAGGATCATCCTGTGAGGATGGGCAGGGGCACCTCCCACTATCCCATGCTGCTCCAAGCTGTATCCAGGGATGGGAATTCCAGGGATGGGAGAAGGCTTGGATGGCAAAGTTATCCCAAAAAACCTTTGTGCAGTTGTTTCTCTCCCATCAGGAGAGGGAAATGTGGGATTATTTTTCCCTCAGGGTGAGATGAAGCTTTCCAACAGGAGCAGTGAAATCCTTGGGTAGTTTAAGCTTCCCAGGAGGGAATATTTGCCTTGGGAATGCTCCTAGGAGCAGGGAAAAGTGACTGGGAAGAGAGAGAAATGAAATTAGCTGGCATTCTTGGCAGAAGTGGGAAGAGGGAAGCACCGATGGAGATGCAGGCTCCTGCTGGAATTCTATCCACAAATTTATCAGGAAAAGAAGGATCAGCAGCATCCGGATGGAAAACATGGCTCTGCCTGGCTTGGAGTTCCTGCCCTGGAGCTTCCAGATCCCACGGACCTCTCTGAATTGCAGCTCCTAGAACTAGGAGCTCCCAATCCCATTTATTTCCAGCCAGCCCTGGAATTCAAAGGCGAGGCTCCCATGCGTGGCAGTAATTTGGGGATTTTGGGAATCCTTGGAAGTGTGTGGTAGCCACATGGAATCAAATCATTCCCAGCCCTTGGAGTTGCCACCTGTGCCAACATCTCCAAGATTTTCCTGGGAATTCCAGGCTTGGGTGGCACCAAACTCATCCAGATCTAAATTTAGGAAATTTTGAGTATTCCACTTATATTTTTTCCTTATTTTTTTCCAGCTACAGTTCATGCTGGTGGGAATGGCATAGGACAAAGTCTGGACAGCCACATTCCCATTTTTCCGTGGAGGAATTTGGTGGGAATCCAAAAATTCCAAACCCCAAAATTCCTCTTAAAACAGGTGTGGATTTGTTTTTCCATTAATGCTTTGAAGATTTGGTGAAGGACATAAACTGGGAATTCTTCGAATCGTGAATCCTTTATCCAAGAAATCTCAGGACAACTTTGCTCCCATGTTTTAGGTGATTTGGGAGATTTTTTCCAGAGAAGGATGGAATTTTAGGGTTGTGCTACTGCAGTGCAGTGGGAATGGTTTCCCAAGCCTGGATCCCATTTGATTCTCAGCTCCTCAGCTTGAAAAAAAGAAAAGCTTTGAATGGCTCCCCTTGCAGTGTTTTCCATACGTCCAGGAGCAGATCCATAAGGTCTCTCTGTTTCCATGGAAAAAGGGGCAGGATGAGAGGAAAACACCCCAGGCTGTGCCAGGGGAGGCTCGGGTTGGATTCAGGAGGAATTTTTTCATGGAAAGGGTGGTAAAGCATTGGAATGGGATGGATCCCCATCTCTAGAGAAGTCCAAAGAATGTCTGGATCTGCGAATTGGGCACAGGGCTCTGATCCCAGGAGGCTTTTCCCACCTAAACAATTCCCTCATTCTGGGATTGTGCCTCCCTTTCCAAGGAATTCCATGTGTGCCTGTGCCCTCTGCCCACTCAGCCAATTAATTCCCGACTCCAGTGGGACAAAACCAATGGAAAATGCTCCTGGAGCTCATTCCAAGCTCTATTTCTAAAAATTCCCTGTTTTTTTACCTTCTTAATGTCCAACCGCAGTCAAAAAAACTCAGGACCCTCCAGCCCTGTTCAGCTGGAGAAGTCCAAACGAGCTCCAGGTTTTCCAGGCAGTTCATTCCTCATTTTCCGTGGCTTGGATTGTTTATGTTCCCTCCGCTTCCATGAAAACGACGTCTTCATTAAAGCTGAAAAATGGACTTTGGGATTGATTTCCCTCGGCCACCGGCAGGAATGGGAGTTCCAGGGAACAGCCCCACGCTCATTCCCGGCTGATGGATGGCCTTGGAATGTTATTTATTTCTCTCCGGGTTTTTCAGCTGGTTGGATTAAAAAAAAAAAAAAAAAGAAAAAAAAAGGCAGGAAAAAAGCCAAGGAAAATCCCAGCCTAGCGCTGGGATTGCAGTGAAATAAAATCCCGGGCATCATTTCCACCCTGGAGTTGAGGGATAGGGAAAAACATTGGAATGGGTTGGAGTCCTCATCCCTGGAGGTGTCCAAGGATTTAGGGGGCAAATTCTGGGAATAACCAAGTGGTCTCTGCTTGATCGTCCAAAGGAGCCCCAAAATCCTGGATCTGGTCCCAGTTCCACCCCCAGCCATAGGATAATCCCAGTACTGGGATTCTGGCTGTCCCAGATATCCTCATTCCATCCCCTTGGAGTGCTAGGATTTAAGGATCAAGATCCCAGAATTTGGGATATATAAGGAAAGAAATTCTCCAGCTCCCAAGTGTCTCCCCTACGTGGCCGCTCTGGATTTGCTATTCTGGATTTCCCATTCCGGATTTGCCATTCCGTGTGCCTCTGGAGCCCTCCCTCCTCTCCTAAATGGAGACCAGAGGAAACTGGAAAATCGGGAAAATGCAGAACACATCCCAGAATCCCCACCTCAGGAAGCTGTGGCAGCTTTTCCTTCCCCTCACCCAATGTTCCCAAAATCCTGGGTAATGATTTCCAGTCTGAATGCCCCCAATGTGCAATGGGGAATTCCACTGCTGCAGTTGGAATTGGGGGAAAATGGGGTGGGAAGAGGAGAGATGCTGCAGTTAATGCCAAACAATTCCTGCTTTTATTCCACATTTCCCTGAGGCAAAGTTTTCCCTTTTTTGGGGAGGAAAAGGAATTCCTTCCCTTCCTGCTCGGCTACAACAGGTTTATCCCAAGCTCCTCCAGATTTCCAGGATCCTGGAGTCTGGAAAAAGAGGGGAATGGAGTTTGTTTTGGGCTGGAATGACAACTCCAAACTGAGATTTTATGTGATTTTCACCCTTTTCCAGGCATCCACCACATCCCTAAATCTCCCCCTTGCAATCCACTGTTTGATTCCATTCTGGAATTGTCAGCTCTCACTAAAAAAACATTAAAAGGTGGATTTTCCCATTTTTGGGTGGTGTTATTCTCATATTTATGCAGGTGTAAATATTCCCTTTTCTCAAAAAAAACTTAGCTCACAGCTGTTTGGTTTTTCCTAACTGGGAATAATCAGGGATATGGGACAGGGAATGGGTGGGGGACAGGAATATCCACTGGAAAATGGAACATTAAATTCCCTTTTCCCAAGTTGTAGCATACAGGTATATTTAATCCAGAGAGTTAAAATCATCAGAGGAGAATCCAGGTTATCCCATTTCCCTGTTTCCTTGATGTGGATTTGGTTCCATGGGATTTTTGGGATTTGAGATTCAGCCACGCTAAAGGAAATGGAATAAGGGATGCATGAATCCCAGATTTATTGGGGAAGGGCTTCTCCCCGCATTGCAGCAAAATCTGGGATTGTGCTTCCCCCCTGGGCCGGGGATCTAAGGGGGGTTATTCCCAGGATTTTTCCTGTGCCTGGCAGCAGTGCCTGGAAGCTCCGTCATGGCACACTGGGCTTTGTTTTTCATTCCAGACACCTCGGCTGGAAAAATAAGAAGAAGGAGGGGGAATCCAAATCCAAACAACCCAGCAGCTGGAATTTTGTCTGGAGCAGGGCAGGGAAAACTGATTTATATCGGTTCCAGGAGCAGCTCCAAGCTCCTGGCATGGGAATGGGAGCTTGGGGTTTTTCCTGCCTTTGGAATTCTCAGGTGCCAGACTCTGGAGGGTGGCTGTGCCCAGCTTTTTCCTGATTTATGGCTCCTCCTGGATCTCCCAGAGCTGGAATGGGTCCTGGCAGTGTGTAAATCAATCCCAATCTCCCAAGTCCCAGCATTCATGGGGTTGTGTCCCTGCCAAGCCCTTTGCTTTCCTCCTTCTCCCGATTTTCACAAAAAACAGTGGGAAGCTGGAATGTTAAGCTTCTCCAGAAATGCTCCCAGTGGGCAAAGCTCTCCCTAACTCCATAAAGGATGGGAAAAGTTGGATTTGGGATGAGAAGTTGGGAGGGAGGAGAGCGGATGCCTTCTGGATTCAGGGATTTGGGATTTTTTGGAGCATTCCTGCTAAAAGCCAATACCGAATCCAAGCTCTGCCTCCCTGCTTCCAGGTCAATGGAATTTTTCCTTGTTGAATCCGTGCCCTTCCTCCAATGGAAGTTGGAATCTAGTATCTCCCTCATGCCTGCTGGAAAACTGCACAAATCCCAGAAAATGGATTTTCCAGGGCTTGGGGATTTTTGTGGAAAAGCCAGAGGGCAGCTGGAGTTTGGGGATTTAAGGATGATTCCTTGGGATCATCTCTCCCAGTATATCCAGGGATTCCTGACTGGCAATGCCTGGAGATTCCTGGAAACCTGGGAAATGCCATTGTTGGGAATGGAGGAGAGAAGCACCATGGACAGCAGGAGTGGGAATGGTGATGCCAAATCCCTCTGGAATGCTGTGTCCACCTGAAGGCTGTGATTTTACCCCAAGAATGATGGACGAGTTGGGAAAATCTTGGGATCATGGAATGGTTTGGGTTGGAAGGGATCTTAAAGCTCATCGCATTCCAGCTCATTCACTATCCCAGGTTTCTCCAACCTGGCCTGGAACATTCCAGGGATGGGCCATCCATGCATCCTTTGATCCTTCCTGAATCCCAGGATAGGCTGGGTTGAAACTCAGATTTTGGGAGGTTTTGGAATTTTTTTGAGGTATTTAAAGACAAAATAATTCCAGTGCCTTAAAAACAAAAAGGGTTTGGGATGCGTCAGCTACAAAACTTGGGATTTGGGAACATATCCTGCATGGTTTTGCTGGATTTTCCTGGAATTTTGATGACCAACAAGGTTATTGCTCAAAGGACAATGAGGATAAAACATCTGGATGAAAATAAATTGGATTTTTCCTTGAAAATTGCATTTCTAGTGGAAAATGGGCTGTGCTTGGCCTCGGGCTGTGGTGAGGTCAAGGGACACCATTCCAGATGGATCCCCTTAAATGAAAACACAGGAAAAATGGGGAACAGAACCCAAAATTCCCTAAAATATTTGAAAGCAGATAAAAATTCCTAAGGAGCAGATCAAAAAAATGCTTCATCCTAAACTTATTTTGATCTATTCCCAAATCTCCTGTTGTTTTCCCAGGTTGTTCCTTCCGGCAGCTGGAATTTCTCCAGCCCATCCCAAATGTGTTATCCCGAATGTGTCAGCTCCCGCTCCGGGATTTCATTGGAATTGAGTGCTGCATTAATCCATTGGCTGGAGTTCATCCTTTTCCTTGTAAATCCATCCTCTCCTGCCTCCGGCACGTGGAGCCCAATATCCGGGGGGAATTGGAGCCTTTGATCTTTCCTTGACAGAGAGATTTCCCGGGATTCCAGGCAGATTCCTTTGCCTGGCTGCTGTCCATAAAAATTTGGGAGCACCAATGGATGGATCAAGAAGGAGGGGAAAGTCTGCGGTTTTCCGTAGCTGGAATTAAATATTAATTAGTTCTAATAAATTTGATATTGGGAAGGAATTCTTCCCTGTTAGGGTGGGGAGGCCCTGGAAAAGCTACGGATGTCCCATCCCTAGAAGTGTCCAGTTCCAGGTGGGACAGGACTTGGAAAAACCTGGGATGGTAGAATGCGTCCCTTGGAAGGGCTCAGAATGAGAGGATCTTTAAGGTGCCTTCCAAGTTTTCCCTCCAGCATTCCACTTCCCAAACTCCAGCTGGTGTTTGCTGCCTCTTCAAGGGCTCTTTTCCAAGGGGCTGGAAAGACAGAGCCTGGTCCAAAGCTGTGGGATGGAACCAGGGAAGCACAGCTGTGGAATGGCAGTGCCCAAGGATGCTGGAGCTTTTCCCTGGCTCCCGGGAGTGCGGTGATGGATATCCATCCGCAACGCGCACGTGTTGAGGGGTTTGTGTTTTTCTGGGAAGCAGGTGTTGTTTAGAGGGAAGGTGGGAGTGCAGAGCCAAGGAATATCTCATTCCCACATTCCTTCCATCCTATTTTTTCAGGAAGCACAGGATGCGTCCCGGTGCCTGTTTCAAAGGCTTAGATTCCATTGGGAGCTGCAGGTGGAGGAACCTGGAATGCTGACAGGAATGGATCAGGTGCTCCTGGGTCATCCAGGAGCTGAGAATTGATCCCCATTTGCTGGGTCCATCCATGAGGTTCTGCGGAGCAGGGACACAGGGAATTGGCGTGGTGCCCCATGGGGATGCTGGTCCAGGGAAATTGGGATTACCCAGACTAGTGCAAACACTGGTCCTACAAATCCAACCCCTTCCCATGCCAGAGTGTTCCTGGGAATGTCACAATCCCAGCTTTGGCTAGTTTAGTAAATTCCTTGGGGTTTTGGTTGAAATCCCTGGATTTTGGGTCAAATCCCTGGATTTTGGGTCACATTTTTACACACAGCCAGCTTTAACAGCATCAAATCCCTGGGAAGTAGCACTGTAGGGAAAAGCTGGAGAAATCCCCAGTAAAAAATGGGAAGAGAAGTGAGAAGAGTCAAGGATTTGCTATTTTTAGTGTTGTGTTTGCCTGAATTCCAAGCTTGCCTTGTGTTTTCCTTGGATACAGCCAATGCTTTTGGAGCTCCTGGGGCTGCCAGGGCTAAACCAACAATCCTTAACCCCAAAAGGAGCCAGCCAGGAATTCTGTGGGATGAGGGAATGGAGCCTGGAGCTTTTCCCAGATTATCCAGCAGCTGGGATGTGCCTGTGGGCAGATTCCCATGGCGCGAGGTGGGAGAATCAAGGAATCACATCCCCAAGTGCCGTATCTATGTCTGGGAAATCCCTGCCAGGGCAGGACAACTGTTTTTTAAGGAATTTTCCCAACATCCAACCTGAAGCTTCCCTGAATTAACTTGATGTTGTTCCCTCTTGTCCTTGGGAGCACATCCTGATCCCACCTGGCCACACCCTCCTGTCAGGGATTGTGGGAAGTGGAAATGTCCCTCTGGAGCCTCCTTTTCTCCAGGCTGAGCTTTCCCAGCTCCCTCCTGGTGCTCCAGCCCCTTCCCAGCTCCATTCCCTTCCTGGGACATGCTCCAGCCCCTCCGTATCCTTTGTTTAGTGAGGGGGAACCTGGATTTCTCCTCCCCATCCCCACATTTTGGGGTGGATCCCTATTTCAGCACAACTAATCTGGACCCAACAGTACAGAACATTCCCAAACCTGCCAGGAACGCGGGGGAGAAATCAGAAAATCCATGGCTTTTCTCTGGTGTTTTTGTTAGGAATTGTGGATTACAGGACTGGAAAGCCTCAGGTTGGGATTTTTGGTGGCTCTGGAAGTTCGGCAAAATTTAGGGAAGGTGGAAGAGTCCAGTTTTTGTCCTTGGAGCTGGAGGAGATAAGAGATGATGGAGAAAAATCTTCCCTTTTCCCAATAAATTATTTTGGAGGAGCAAATCCCAAGCCCAAGGAACAAATCTGCTGGGCTCATCTGGAACTTTATACTAAAATCTTTTTCCTGGTCTTAAAGTCCCTAAATTTTCCCACTCTGGGAAAGTGACAGAGATGCTCTCATTTATCCTTTGCTGCCCTCTTTTGCTTCCCAAGAACCGGATATTTCCTTGGATTTATTTGCCATGGCTCCCCAAAACCACTGGAGAATAAACAGGATAAGGGAATATTGACTGATTAATTCATTAATTAATTAAGACATTTGGGGAGGCTTTGAAAGGTGATTTTCCCTGACTTTTATTCCTTTCCTGGATTTTTATTCCCATTTCCCATCCTCCAAGGCTCAGCTTTTTCCTTGTAATCTTAAGGATTTGGGCTGTTCTCATCCACCTGTGCCAAGAATCCAACTTGGAGGGGATGTATCCGAGTTATGGATGGGTTGGCAGCAGTATCCCAAAATTCTGCAGCAATTCCACTGCATAATTCCAGACTGGATCCATGACTGGCTTGAAATGAGGGATGTTTTTATTCCTGGATATAACGCAGGAGTTTTTTCCATTGGTTTTCCAGGGAGTGGGATTTTATCATGGGAAACACTAAGCAGTGCTAACCAGGATTTGTAACCACTTCCCTGTATTTATTGGAATTTTACTTCCATAGATTCCCAGCCTCAGGAGTGGGAAGTATCTTCATGTGGCCTTTCCTTTTCTGGGGCAGCTTGGAAGTTTGGGAAGGGAGAATTTGGGATTGTTGGGTAGATTTGGAATAATTTTTATAAAGCTGCAAATCTGTCAGGGATTAAAATCAAAATCTCCCTCCTTGTGTTGTCTTTGGACACTGAAAGATGGATTTTTATCCCTAAAAAAAAAACGTGGAATGAGTCTGGAGGTGGCCAAGCTATGCAACAGGAGCCGACTGTAACATTTTTCCGAGGATTCTCCTGGGCTCCAGATGTGCGGGCTGGGAAAGCCGTTAACGGCCCCAATTAGGCTTTAATTTATCTTCGTTTCCTCGGCCTTGCCGTTAAAAGTCACAACCCAGAGCCATTAAAGCTCCGCATTCCCATTCCCGAGTTTTGTCAGGTGCTGGCCAGCAAATCCAGCCCCAAACTGGACTTTATTCTCACAAAAGAAAAAGAGGTTTAAATGGGTCAGGAGCCTTTCCCTGGACATCTGCTTGAAGGATAACGTGGGGATATTTAAAAGGCTTGGAAGGAAAACAAATAAAGGCTTCCACATTCCCAAGGAATTTCAGCCCCTCATCCAGCCTGTTCCTGAATCCCCCATTTTGGCAGGAGAGTGATGGCATTAAACATCCAAGGAGATTTATTAGGGATAATTTATGGCTGGAGCAGCCGAGCCGTGGGTTTGGGGGAGCAGAGCTCGCCACGGGCAGTGTTTTCCTTCCTGCACATTCCGATTGTTTTAGTTTATTCCAGAGGCACGGCTCAGGAGCTCATTTATTCCCGGGACACATCAACACGTGGAGTGAGATCACTCCCATTCCTGGGGGTCGGCAGGCTGGAGGTGATGAAATCATGGATTTATCCACAGCTTATTCCAGGCGTTTGATTGACCGGGATCAATTTGGGCTGAACCGACAACGTTTCCCGATGTTCCCAAACAGCCGCTAAAATAATTATCGGGATCCGGGAGCGCGGAGCAGCTTCCAACACATGTTGGGAGTGAGGAGAGGACAGTTCCAGGCACTAAAAATACATCCCAGATGGAAAACTCATCCAGCTCCGAGGGGGGAAAGCTCAACCTGTTGGAGGTTGTTGTAAGTTGGGAATGGGGCAGTGAATGTTTGGGATAAGCCGAGTCCCCAGTAGGTCTTTCCTGCCGTCCATGAACTGCTGACCTTTTTTCCTTGGAGAGCTGTTAAAATGGAGGCAGAGGGCAGAGGGAGTTGTTTTCCAGCCCCTTTTGCACTTGTGTGGTCTGGAAAGGGAACAGATTTTCCCTGCCTTTTTCCAGGAGACAGACACGGGGATGAGGGGAAAGCAGAGGTGGCTTAATGAACCTTTCCAAGGTATCCCAGGAATTGGGAGCTGCCTGGGGACACGGCATGGGAGCAGCGTTTCCATCCCATCAGGAATGTTCACTTTGCTGACAGCTTTGGATGGGATTTGGGATATTCCTAGTAGCACAGTGGAAAATAGGGAAAAGGAGAGGGATTTGCTGCTCTGGAAGTTTAAATCCACTGTCGGGAGGGGGTGAATTCCCTTGGAGAGTGGCCAGGAGGGTGGATTGTGGGATGCTGGGCATCACAGGGATGAGGGAATGAGGGAATGAGGGATGAGATTCCTTATGTATTAAGATGAGACCTGGGAATATTTTTTAAATTTATTTGGTAGCTGGACAGGGAGCCAAAATAGAAAAAAAAAAGGGAAGATAAGATGAAATACATCCCAGGATTTCAGGAAATTATCCGAGGTCACAGTCCTGTGGGCTGGAGCCATGGGAAGGCGACATTCCCAGGAATTACCATGTTGGGAATGTCAGGTATCCGACACCAGAAGGATGCTCGTATCCAACAAGCCATGGAGATGAGTTATCCCAGAAAAGAGTAGAGAATCTCCCCAAAATGGATCTGAAGGGTAAAACCGGGCAGTGGGATCCCTTTCCCTCCAAACAGCCGTTCCCTCCCATGCTGCAATTCCAACAACAATCCCAGGGAACACTGAGTGTTTTCAGCTGTGCTGGAGCGATGAAATATTCCAGACACATGGTCCCAGGGCTGATCCCGAGGTAGATGGTGCCTGGAAACACGGAGAAGGTTTTTGGGAACGAGCAGTGCATGGAAGTGGATTCCCGGAGCATGAGGCATTCTCTCTGGATGGGGAGAATTCCTCCAGGAATTTGGGGATTTAGTGGCAAACTGGAAGATTTGAATCATGGAATTCAAGACTGGTTTGGGTTGGAAGGGATCCTTAAATCCCATCCCATTCCAACCCTGACACCTTCCTCTATCCCGGTTGTTCCAAGCCCTGTCCAACCTGGCCTTGGACACTCCCAGGGATGGAACATCCACAACTTCTCTGGGAACCTGTTCCAAAACACAACCCAAAGTTACTCCAAGAAAATTAAACACCTCAAAAATTAAACCCCTAGGAAAGTTAAATTCCCTTCCCCTCTACCAACACTTCATCCCTGGGTCTTTTCTCTTTGGAATGGCGGCTCCCTGGGATGTACAAGAGATCCAAAGGTATCCCTTGACTCTGGATGTCACCCAAGTATTCCAGTCTGACTGGGCAAAATTCCAGTGCTTTGGTGATCCCCTGAATAAAAGAGATGGCTTTTTCAAGGGAATCAGAATGGGAAATCCTCCCTTCCCATCTGTGGCCAGTGGTATTTGGGAGATTTGGAGCTGCAGCTTAAGCAGGAGTTGAAGGATCCACAGGAGCGTGAAAACTTCGGGAAGAGTGGGAAACTGGGCAATAAATAGGATATTTTTCTCCCAGAATGCTGGAATGCTCCAATGATCCCATCTGGCCCTTGGGATCATTGGAATGGCCTGGATTGGGTGGTTACAAATATGGCCAGAGCTTTCCCTGTGCCTGGGCAAATCCCAGACTTTTGTGTCTGGAAGGGCTCAGCTTTGATGAATCCAGTCCCTCATCCAGTCCGCTCCGGAGGCGGGGCCTTAAATCAGGAATATTCCTGAGTTTGCCTTAAATCAGCTTTAAGTGACTTGAATTCAGCTCCGGCTGATTCCCGATCTATTCCAATGACTCATTTCATCCCAACTTTCACATCCATCCATCTTCCGACCTCGCTCTCCTCTTCCCAGCCCGGAGAAATGGGATCCAGCTGTCGGTGTTTAGGTCAGCAACGGCTGCCAAGGCAGGGAATTGCAGAGTTATCCAAACGTTCCGGAAGGCTGGCTCTCTGTGCGGGAGGCATCCCTGACAAATCAGACTGGAAAGGGTGTGGAGAGGTCTCCTCATCCAGCCCCACCGCAGAGCCCCTTCCCGGGAATTCCTGCCTCCATAGCCAGTGGAAGGAATTAGCGACAAGTGGCTGGATGTATCCCAGCTCAAACCCCCATTCCTTAGGGATGAATCCCTCTCCATCATCCGTGAGACTCTGGGATTGGGTTGGAAGGGATCTTCAGGACTATCCCATTCCATGTCCGTGGAAGGAGGGATGCTTCCACTACCCCACGTTGCTCCAAGCCCTATCCAGCCTGTCCCAGCACAATTCCACGGATTTCTACATCCACCACTCACATCTCTGGAGGTTTAACCCTGGTTTATTCCTTCCATGGAGCAGGATAGGGATTTGGATCTCAGCCTGTTCCCTCCTGGTCCCTCCAAGGTGTCTCCATTCTTCCCAAGCCATGGATTCCATCCTTCCTGAGCCGTGGATTCCATCCTTCCTGAGCTGTGGATTCCATCCTTCCCAGTCCTGGACTCCATCCTTCCCAAGCACGCTCCAGGCTGGAGCAGAGCCACGTGTTCCATGGCCAAATTCCCAGTGATGGATGCAAATGTCATCGCTTCTTTTTGTGGGAATTTCATTGTTTGTTTTCCTTGGTTTTCCAGCAATAACAACTCCTCTTCCATCCCGCCTCCAGCTTTTCATCCTCTGTCAGAGGCTTCCCCTCCCGACTTTCTCCGAATTATCTTAAAAACCTGGAATAATGGACTTAAATAATTTTAAAAGGGGACTTGTTTGGATTCCCTGGATTGTGGGATTCCCGCCAAACAGGAGCACAGCTGGAACACAGGAGGTCACTTTATTTTTGGCATGGCAAATTAAAATAATCCATGAAATTCAAGCTTCTCCAAGATATCCTGCATTGTATTTGGGAGTTCTTCATATTTCAGGCTCTTTGCTGCCTGGGAAAAGTGGACAGTGTTGGATTTTAGGGATGATTCTGTGGATTTGGAAGTTCCCTTTTCCATTTTTACTAAAACACTGCATTGTGACCCAAGATGCCAAAATGTGATCCTAAATCCATGGATATATGGATATATGAGCATGGATATATGACCCTCTGGAATATTATCCCAGGACTGTAAATTGGAGTGGCTCCTCTCATTTCCCCGGCACTGCCCAGCCCTGACCTGCCCCAGGCTTTAAGTCCAGCCTAAAATCCCTGGAATACCCAGCCAAAAAATTTCCACAGGCTTTGAGCTTCTCCAGCATGGAATATCTGGGATCAAACCATCCCAAACCCGGCCCCATTGGAATTTTTCCCCTTCAGCCTCAGTTCATCAAAAGCCTCTGCGGTTCTGTCTTCTTCTCCTAATGAAGGTGGAAATGTCCATGGCAAGGGGAATTTATGGATGAAGGAATTCCAGTGGCCATCATTCCATAATAAAGCTGACAGCCCCATAAAATATTGCCCAAAAAACCCTGGAAAAGGCTCCGGCAGCTCCCTGGAAGGTGACCCAAATATTTTATGGAGTGGGCTCTGACGACCTTCCCTTATTTATGAATTTTTAAATGAGCGGGATCTGTTTAAAGGGGAAAAAAAAAACAACCTGGGATATGAAAAAAAAAACCCAAACCAACTTCAGATGGTGACTTTAACCTCCCGTAGATTAAAAACCATTCCATCTTTTTATCCAAATTCCAATAAAAATCCTGTCTCCCGTGGATTTAGGGACTGCTTCCAATGCCACTTAAAAGCTGATTATTTTCAGGGCAGGTTTTGCACTCTGAAGCTTTTTTTTTTTTTTTTTTTTTTTTTTNGAGCGGGATCTGTTTAAAGGGGAAAAAAAAAACAACCTGGGATATGAAAAAAAAAACCCAAACCAACTTCAGATGGTGACTTTAACCTCCCGTAGATTAAAAACCATTCCATCTTTTTATCCAAATTCCAATAAAAATCCTGTCTCCCGTGGATTTAGGGACTGCTTCCAATGCCACTTAAAAGCTGATTATTTTCAGGGCAGGTTTTGCACTCTGAAGCTTTTTTTTTTTTTTTTTTAATTATATGTAAAATCCATTTTAAAGGATAACAGTTACTTTGGGAGATGTTTGGAACTGGGATAATTTCACCCAGGAAAAATGAGGGAATTTTAATGGAAAACCCTTAAATTCCATCCACCTTCCACTCTCTCTGGTTGCTCCAAACCCCATCCAACCTGGCCTTGAAGAATTCCAGGGATGCTGCAGCCACGGCTCCATAATCCAAGAACAGAATCCAGCTGCTTGGAATCTCACTTTTCTCCAAAGGAAGCCAAAGTTATCAGGAAGGGTGAACATTCTAAAATACTAGGATAAACCAAGCCACTGATATCCAGATTCCTCCTCTGCCCATTCCAACAGCTCCAGGGAGGAATTCCGCAGCCAGAAATGAGGGAGAAACACTGCTTTTCCATCCAGGAGAGCATTTAAGGAATATTTTACATCAAAGCCCCTTCATTCCTGTCTGGAGGGGTTATAAATGGGACAATCCCACCTTGGGATGGAGCCCTTCAAACACCACAACATCAATATCCCGGCTCCTGGAAATCCAAGGAATATTTCTCCACGTCCACATCCCATTAATCATTTGGAAAGCCATTTATGGACCCAAATTACCAAGTGCCAAAACGCCCCTGACAGGGAGGGAAATTTATTCCTCTGCTTTATTAATGTTCTATTTATTATTAGAAATCCAATAAATTCTTCCCAGATTGGGAATTTTAACAGGAATTCTTCATGGCTGAGTCCCATTTGTGCTCTAAATGCTGTGTAAAGAGGGAACAGGGAAGATAAACCAAAAAAAATCCTTTAAAATCTTCTTTTTTTTGAGGTACTTCATGGGAAAAAATCCCCTTCCAGCCTGGCAGTGGGGTTGGGATCAAATACAGAGATTCTGGGACCCTGATAGGAAAATTTGGAAAGGTCTTTAGCGTAATCCTTTAATCTATTTGCCAGGAGATCCATGGAAAATGCTTTATTTACCGGAGTAAACAGTGGCTCCCATTTCCAATGGGAGGTTAAGCTGTTTGGAGAAAAGCTTGGGAGGAAATCATTCCAAGGATTTTAAAGCTTAAGGTGTCATTGTTTGGTTTTTTGGGGATTCCTTCCAAGGAGATCGCGGGCAACTTTCAGAGGGAGCCGAATTCACTCAAATTCACCTGGAAGGGCTGAAAATCCTCAGTTAATCCACTTTGTGGGGAGTCTGAGTGGGAATGGGCCAGTTTGGGAATGAGACTGGACTCTGGGAAGTGCCCTGGAGCAGCATCAGCTCCCGCTTTAATCCAGCTCCAACTCATCCCAATTTTCAGGAGATGCCACGATCCCCTTTATATTCCCCTTTAATCATTCCAGCCCTTCCTCATTCCAGGCATGGTTATCCAGCAGTGCCTTCTCCTGAGGTCGGGATAAATCCCTTCCCACGTGCTGGAGTTCTGCTTATCCCCTGCAAAAGGAAGAGGGGACATTCCCGCTCAATCCTTCAGGATTCCCAAGCCCTGTTGGGAATGGCAAAGGGAGGAGCCACTCCCAGGTGAATCCCCGGGAATCTTTTGGCCACCAGATGCCCCCGCAGAGCCATCGCAGGTCCCTGAGGGAAGCTGGACACAATCCATGGATTTTGGGAAATCTCCAGCTCCTTTTCTGCTACCCTTTCCCGGTGCCACTGTTCTGCAGGGCAGGAGAGTGGCTGGGATTTCTTTGGAAGCTCCTACGACGTTGGAAGTGGCCTCCTGGACACTCGGAATGGCTGGAGGTGTCCCAGTCCTCAATGTAAAGGTTTTTGTGATGAACTGGGAATTCCCAGGATTTCCACCGGCGCCTGGGATGGTGCTGGATAAGGCTGGGGCAGGAGCAGGATAAAAGCAATGCTCCCAGTGGGTAAAGCATTTTTCCAGCTAAATTTTCCCTGGAATTCTGTGCTTCAGGGATTGTCCCACACTACAGAAGTCAATAAAACCAGGAAATCCTTGGAAAAACATCCTCCGAGTGCTCTCCCTGTAAATGTCCTCGCTTCAAGCTTCCCTGCCTTTGTTAAATCCCTGTGAAAGCCAGCTCCCACTTCTCTCCATGCTCCCAGTGCCTTTCCCTTCTCCAGAAATAAATCGGGATGTCTCTTGAACTCATTTGTGCTTCTCGCTGCCTTCCCACTGCCTTCCCGGCCTAACTCTTTCCATATGGCCACAGCTCTTTCCATGGAGCTCCTCCGCCCGGCTTCCCTCGTTCACTTCCAAGCTCCTTAATTTTATGAACAATTTCCGAACAATTAGAATGTGGAAAAGTCCTCCGAGGGAAGCCGGAGGATCCCTGTCCCTGGGATAATGCAAATGTGGGCCAGACAAAGCCATTCCGCCTGGTCCCTGCGGAACAATCCTTGGATGGGCTGAGCTCATAAAGCCGAGATTTTCCATCTCCACATTCCAGGGGCCAGATCCTCCTCCCAGTGCCACCAGTGTGCCGTGGAATCACTTTGGGTTATTCCGGTTTCTTTTCCCAATTAGAGCCGCTGCTTCCCTCCCCTGTTCCCTTCTTCCCGTGTTTATCCCGAGTAATGCCCGACACGTGCTTATTTCATGCTATTCCAGCGCAAGGAAAACATCAGGAATGAAACCAATCCACTTCTAATGGATCAAATACCGGCCTGCAAAAAGCCACAATTTTCCAATCAGAGTTTGGATTGAGGCAGCCCCTCGGCATCCCATGGAATCCCAACAGTTTTCCAACAGCTCCTTTCCTTTTCCCATCCCAACCAGGTCATTTTCCAATCAGCCCCATTACACCGAATCCATTTATATTCCCCAAAAATACATAATGACGGGAATTAGCCCCAACCCCAGGGCTTTTTTTAATCCCTCGCCTGTTAAGTGGAACCACATCTATCTCCGAGCAGGAATTCTTCCGGAGCCCGATGGAAATGGATTCCAAACAATGCATTCCTATTCAAATTCTCCTCCGTTTTAATCAAAAAAAGCTTGGATTATCTGCAGCCAATATCTCCAAAGGCAGCCTGGAGTCGGGCCCCTTTGCTACCCCCCTGGTTTTTATGGAATACACAGAATATATGGAATTAATCCATCTGAATATCCAATGTGATGCCTAATGACTTTGGGATCATAACACAAGCGAGTTGTTTGCAGTCCATAAATAAGGAATGGCTTTTGCCGGGATTTCCCAAACCAAAACAGTCTTTGATTGGAAACAGGAGGCAGATCCAGCTTTTCCCTTTTTCATGACTGAGGGAATTTGGGCTGGGAGGATGGAGAACCCACAGGCAGTGCTTGGCAGGGGTTATTCCCAATTCCTGCTGTCCCAAAACCATGGGATGATGGGAATATCTTGGCATGGCAGAGGCTGGGATGAGATGGGCTTTAAGTCCTTTTGAATCCAACCCATTCCATGCTTCCATGATCCTGTCTCCACCTGCCTGGAGCTGCCACTGGATCTTCTCCATCCCTGCCCTGCAGTTGTTGGCAGAAATTCCGTCTCCTCTCACGGCTGAAAGATCCTTTCTCGGGGATATCTTGGAGCTCTTCTCAGCACTGGCTGTGCAGCTGAGCTTCCTTGCAATTCCTGAATCCCAATCCCTGAATTCTCTGTTCAAGATCTTCTAAAACAGGAATAAAATCTCCCTGTCTGGGTGGATTAACTCACCATGATCCATCCCCTCAGCTATCCACATTTTCCTGCCTGGGGCTGAAATTTCAGCTCCTCATTCCCACAATTATCTGGATCTCACCTGGCTTTGGATCAGCCTGAAATATTTGGGAAAGAAAGGTGATTCCATAGGGCAGCTGAGATCACCCATGGGAGATGCTGGTCTTCCACCAGGACCATGAGAGGGATTAGGGAGCAAGAGATACCTGGAGCACAACTCCTGGGAATGCTGATCCGTGGATAGTTGGCACATGGATGGTAGGAAGGGGGTGAGATGCAGGAGCTTTCCCTGCCAGATCCCAGTCCCCATCCCAGGCTTTTCCTGGCTCCTGCTCAGGATGGGGCTGGCATTCCCATCCCCCTGGGCAGTGGGAAATTCAGGAATCCTGCCTGGGTAAATCCATTTATTCCTCTGCATGCTCCTAGATTCCTGGAGATGCTGAGCCAGCTTGGCAGTATTCCAGTATTCCAGTAAAATTAAAGATTAATTTCCCTCTAAATGCTCCATAATTTGATTTTATTAAAACTTTTACAAGGAGACAAAAGGGGGGAATTTCTTCCCCCATCCCAAATATTTGCCAATAAATCCTTTACACCCCTGCAGGGTCAGGTACTCCAAGGTTGGGGAAACAAATTCCATGTAAAAAAGTAAATATTAGGGAAAGGATATAAAACTTTATTGGCACTAAAATTCCTACCCCCTTCTTTCAGGGAGCCAAATCCTGGAAGGGAGGAAAGAGGAAATAAGCCCTTTAGAAAACAGGGGGATTGCTGAGAGCACTTCCAATAGTTTTTCCTGGGAAGGTAAGACCTGGATTTGATGGTCTGGAGCCTCAGGAATTGAGGTGGGATTACAGGAGAGTGAGCCCTGGGTTGGAGGGTTTGGGAGGGGAAATTCCTTGGCTGGAGATAGGACTTCCCAATGCAGAGGGGTTGCAATCCCAGCATTCCAGAAAGGTTGGGGTTGGAAAGGTCCTTAAATCCCATCCAGCTCCACCTTCCACTATGCCAGGTTACTCCAAGCCCCATCCAGCCTGGCCTGGAACGTGTCCAGGTGTTTTCTCTGGGATTGAAAAGCAACTCCTGGCTTTTTCATCCCAGAGTTTTCAGCCCTTCTTAGACATTCCTTCACCAGCAGCTCTTCCAGAGCTTATCCAGCTTGGATAAACTGGAGTAGCCACTCTTTATTGGAACTGGCCAAGGGTCTGCTCCAGCTTTTTAGTTTTTATCAGGAAAATTTGTTTCCTGGGTGAAGAAAATTCCAGCAGTGCTTCCACAGCTCTTATTCCCACAAATCTTTAGTATTGGATAATATTCCTTAATAAAAGCTGTTACAAGGTCCTTAAACAACTCTTTATGGCCCTTCCAGGATTTATGTCCTGAGGAATCCCTGGGATGCAGATGTTTGATGTTATTCCAGATGTGTAAACTGATATTAATTGTACACATTTCCCCCTGAAAAAACAGGGATTTTTTTTCCCTTTTTCCCTTGGCTCTGGAAGCAGACATCTCATAATTCCTACAGCAGGGAAAAGCGGCACATGGAGTGAAAAAAAAAAGGATGAAAAATGTTTGTGCAGCTCAGCCTTTCCTTGGAAATGAAAATAAATGTCCCTAAATGCCATAAATTTCAATTCCTGCCAAGGCCGGAGCCCATCTCGGGATTGAATCCCGAGGAAAAATAGGAAACATTTGTTGGATCCGTCTGCTGAAAGCAGCGAGGAAATGATGTCATGGATGGGAAAAATGAAGTTTTGGAAAAATCCAATTAACACACCCGGCTTTGCTGGGGAAATTGGGATGGCTGGGAATGGGGGCTGCTACTTCATAGCAGGGTTTTCCAGGGAATATCACTAAATCCAGGGGGTTTTGGGAGGAAAACACCCATCATCATCCTCAGTCCCACCTGCTGTGGCCATACCTGGCAAAACATTGGGATTATATCCCAAATCACTGGGAGCTGCATCCTGGCTTTCTGAGCGTGCAGGATTTTCCAGTCCCAAATCCATCTCTGCAGCATGGGAAGCCCCAGCATCCCAGAGAAGGCAACTCAGTCCAGGATACCTTTCTCTTCCCATGGGATTTGCCAAACAGTCCGGCATCTGGAACAAGGGAAATTCCCTTTGATTATTTCCTGATGAGATTTGTTCCATTTGTTATCCTTAACGCTCTCCTTGTTTTCCCTTCTCTCCCTCTGTCCTTCTCTTTCATCCCAGAATTTCTGTCCATTTGTCAAGCACAGGGGAAAATTCAGGGAGATGGAAAAAAAGTTTGGAATATGTCACCAGTGAGGCTGGTTTTTTGGGGGTTTTTTTTGGCTGCCCAGAAATCCCCCAATCCCGGGCTGATCCTGCAGCAGGGGAGTGGGAATTCTGGTGAGATCCCACCTGGAATCCTGGAGGGATTCTGGAGCAAAATTACACTTGGGCTTAGGATATTTTTTCATTTGCCAATGAAAGCAACTCCACTAAAAAATGGAATTGCAGAAGAAAAGAGAAACTCTTCACACTTCAGGGTCAAACTCAGCTATTGATTCCAGCTCGGGAAAAGCACGGATTTTCCCTTTCTTTTTTGAGGGAATGTCAAAACATTTCATTGCAGACTCAGTAAAACACTTGACATTTCCCAAGCAAAATCTTTTGTTCCCAAAACCATTTGTTTATTCCTGATTTGACCCAAATTAAGGAACAAAAGAGTTCAATAATTCAGGAAAACCAAACTAAGCCCTTGGGATAGTTCAGGCTGACCTAGCATGACACAGTTGGGGTTGGAGATTTTCCCAAAAAAAGTTGGGACTCAAAATGTGCTGGGATTTTTTGGCCAAAATCTCCACTATGGGCTCAGCTTTTCCAAAGCTTTCGTGGTGGGGGGAGATCCCAGTGCTCCTTCTTCGGGATGGGAATGGGGAGGGAGAGAGGAGCCCTCTTGGATGGTGGGACAACGCATGGAAGTGGAGAGGAAGGAGACTTTAGGCAGGGTTTGATGGGATATTAAGGCAAAATCCTTCCCTGGGAAGGTGGGGAGGGACTGGAATGGAATTCCCAGACCACCATCTGTGGCTGCCCCATCTCTGGAAGTGTCTGAGGCTAGGTTGGATCCCACATGGATCAATGGGGGAATTTAATCCCGGGAGGTGATGAATCCTGGCCCCTCCCAGCACTTGTTGCTGGCATTTCTCAGGGCTTCAGGGGATTTCAAGGAATTATCTGGAGATCTGGCTCCTTCCAGGTGCTTTTATTAACTCCAGTGCTCCTTGGAACCCGGGAATGCATGGGCCATCCCAATTTTCCTCCCAGGGAGATTTAGGAAGCATTTCTCAGTTTTCCCTCCAAATTGGGAAGTTTGTAGGGAAAAGCTGGACCAGGTGAGTCAATACCAATAATGCTTAAATCAATTTATACCAAAAATTATGGAAAATATTCAATTACATCAGATTGATTGATTAATTAATATTTAAATATAGTCTGATTTTATTCCAGTTTAATATCTATCCCTATTAAAATAAATTCTGGGATTACACCAGTTAAAATATAAACTGGGATGTTACCAGTTAAAACAACTGGAATTCCATTGCTTTTTCCCAGGATTTATGAATGAGTGGCTTCCACAAGCACCTGGGCATGTTAATGCAAATTTCCTGCATAATATCAGGGATTAGCAGGAATTCCTTCAGGATCCTGGCATGGATCAGCACCATCCCATCCATACCCCCTGCTCATCCTCAGTATTCTCTGATTTCCCGTCTCTGGAGGGACGAAAATCCAAGACACATCTGGGATTTATGGGCACATTCTGGTGCTTTGGATCCCTCATTTCCCAGTGGGCAGAGAATTACAGGGCTCAGGACCCAACCCTATGGAAGGCTGAGGACCCTGGAGCTGCCTTCCATCAGATTTTCCAGGGGATGGAGAGCATTCTGCTCGGGAATCCATCCCCCCAGGAATATCCAGCGTATCAGTTTTATTAACCAGGATCCGTGGAAACTTAGGAGCCTGGCTTAATTTGGGAAAATTCATCCCACTTAAGCATTTTTCCATGCCCTGCCCAAGCTGGTTTCTGATTTATCAATGACCTGATTTCCCATCTATCCCAGCTTTCACTCCATAAATCACATTCCTGGCTGGAGAAACGCCGGGTTTTTTACAATTCCATTAAAAAACCTCCTCATCTCTTTCTCGGAGGCTCCATATTTTCTGTGGAATATTGAACTATCACTTCCAATAGCGATGAGTCCGAGGATTTGTGGGATGTTCCAGAGGTTTCAGTGACCTTTGGAGCATTAATCTTTCCTACAGATAATCCTCATTCCATCAATAGCTGCCTGGATTTTTTTATCCTTGCTCAGTATTCCGTATTTTTGGGGGAAGTAAGCATTGCATGGAGAGGGAGCAGCCCTTGCATTCCAGCCCTTTCCATGCAGCAGGGGAGGTTTGTGGGAGTCTCTCCCTCCCTGAGCCTGATTTTGGGAAGTGCTCCCTGAACCACTGCCTGAAAATACAAACACAGGCTCCAATCCCTCTTCCCATTCCCGAGGGATCCAACCCATTCTCTCTGGCAGGCGTTGGCCCAGGAAAATTAATATTTTGGGAGGTTTGTTGTTAATTGTGTCCCATCCCGAGCCATTCTCGAAGACTTTCAAAGGCCCAGGGAAAAAGTCCTGGCTTCCCTGAGGAAACTTCCATGGATTTAATGAGCTCCCAGACTCTCCCCATAGCTGGTTATTTATGGGGTGGTTCCATGAAGGATTGGCTAATGGATATGGCGAAATGGCTCTGGAGGAGAGTGGGATCCCTGCGGTGCTTGGAGCTGGAATGGGATATTGGGCTCTTGTCATCCCAAAAAGCAGGGGGTGAGGGAAAAAATAGGGAGAAAGTTGCTGGTTTGTGGTGTCACTCCTGTGGCATCAGGAAAGGGAATGATTTCTTGGGAAAAAATTCCACAAAAAGCAGGAAACCTGTGATGGGAAAGATCCAAGGCTGTATTCCACCACAAACCTGAGGGATCCACAGGGATCATGCAAAGAACCAATGGGATAATTAAGGGAGGGATCCATGGATTCACCTGGAACACAATCCAGGGTGAAAATGCTTTTATTGGGAGGTTTGCACACGGCAAGAAAAGCAGGATCACAGTTCAGGCTGAGGATATTGTGGAAAACTCATCCTCCAAAACCATTTTAAAGCAATTCCAGAGGAATCAGCGGCAGCATCCGAGGAGGCTCTGCCAGGCCCCAGCTGGGTGCAGAGGCTTTGAAATGGAAACAACTCAGAAATTCCTAAAATATTCCCCCCCAAAAAAGACATTTTCGCTTTTCCCCCAGCTCTGGTCTTGATTTTTCAGGCTGGAGGAGGAATGTTGTTGAATTTTATGGAAAGTGATAGTGGGACTCTCTGGAAGTGGCCATAAAAGATAACAGATTTTGTTTTAAAGGCAGATAAAAGTTACAGGCCCGTGTTCCTTGGAGCAGGAATTTCCTTGGATACCAATAAAAACGTTGGTTATGAAGCATTTCCTGAGGAACGGCTCTAACCCCAAATGATCCTGGTTATTTGCTGAGGAAAATGGGTTTTATCCCGAACAATAAACCTGTGGAGATTTATTAACCTGGGAAGCACATTCCAGGCTCCAATTCGCTCCCAGCCTTTGGAATTAATACTGTGGATAGAGTGAAAAACCCCTCTCCTGCTCCAGAGCCATTCCCTGCAGAATGTCTCCCATAAAAGAGTTCCCTGAGCAGCCCTTGAGCTGGATTTTCCCAGTCTTTGCCTGGGTCCTTCATTCCCAAAGCCCGAGCTCTGTTTTAATGGGAATATTTCCTCTGGATCACATTACTCTGGCACTATCCCCTCCAGGAATAACAGGAAAAAGACTTGGAATAAGAATATTTGAAACAACCCATTGGTACTGCCAAGGTGATCCCAACCCTCTTTGCCTCATCCAGAGCCTGAGCCCCTGGGAATTCCATGGAAAAATCAGTGGGAGAGGACAAAGGGAAGAGTTAAGGCATCTCCTTTCTCCACAGCAACAAAAACTCAGGGGATCCCCCAAAATATCCCAGGTTCACCTGCCCTGGGATGCTTGGAATGGGAGCCAGAGCAAGCCCAGGGAGTTCCCAAAATATCCCAGCCTCACCTGCCCTGGGATGTTTGGAATGGAAGCGGGAAAAAGCACAGGGAACTCCCAAAATATTCCAGCCTCAGCTGCCCTGGGATGCTTGGAACGGGAGGGTTAACAGAAGAATTGGGATTTTGGATAAATCAGCGCGTTCTGCTCCTAAAAAACATTTGGATGTGGAACGGGAGCTGGGGCAGGCCCGAGCCTGGGTTTTGTAAAGCTCGGCCCAAGCGCGCAGCCCGGCCTTACGGCAGAGAAGGTAATTAGTGTTCATAATCAGTTTGTAAAGCTCTAGCGACTCCAGAGTGCTGGGCACTCCAGGAAAAAAGGGATTTTTTTTCCTTCGGGATGCATGCGAATGCCAGCAGAACATCTGCACCCAATCTAGGCTCTGCTCAGCCCCCAAATATTGTTGTGGTTATGGGCAATTCCCTTAAAAGCCGATCCGTTTCCAGCCCCGCGTTACTCAGGATGAAATGTTTGCTGTTCCTTTAACTCTTTTTAGGGTTGGGGTTTTTTGAAGTTAGCATTCCACATTCAGGGTACTCCCATCCCACAGCTGCTTCCCTGCTCCCTTCAACAGCGGAGTTTTGTTTGGGAATCTTTGTGCTTACTCAATCCTTCCAAACCCAAAAGCAATCCCACTCGTTCCTTCAAATGGAGAGGAACCCACGGTGTTTGGAAAACAGTCGGATTCCTGACAGCTTTTCCATAATGTTGGTGTTTCGTTATTGCTTGGGAGATGGGAGGGAATTTAATCCCGGAGCAAGATGGAGTTTGACAGCTCTGGCTCTGGGATGGAATTTTTCCTGAGGTGATTCCCAGACTGGATAGAGCCAGGTGGCCCCGCCTCATCCAAGGTGGAATGTAGGAAAGGGAATGTTCACGAGGCAGGGAAGTTACTGGAGGTACAAAACTCCTTGGAAGGGTCTTGGGATCAACCCAGCAGGTGAAATGCAGGGAATTCCAACCATCCTTCCACGGACTCCCTTGGAAGTTTCTCACCTCCCCCTTCAGCCTTGCTTGAGGTCTCCAGGCGCCCCTGGAAGGATGGAATTCACCCAAGATCCAAGCTGGGAATCCCTCATGGATGTACTTCCAAACCCCACTGACACACTTTGCTGCCCGTTCTGGGTGGAGCGTTGGCTTTGAGGGACGTGGCTTTGGAATTCACCGGCTGCCTCCAAAAGCAACCAAGTTCCTGCCAGGGGGAATTTTATTCTCCCTTTCCAGCAGACTTCCAGCACTTTGCTGGCATTTTTTTTTCTCCCGGCACATTTCATCCCTTTCCCCAAACCTCTGGTTCTCCAGGAGAGGCTTTGGAGCGGCCTCATCCGTAACCTGACCTTGCCTCCTGTCACATTTGCGTCACCGGCTCCGGGGGCCGTGCCTGGATGCTGACAACCATTCCCGACCTTAAAATACGACTCTGGCAATCCAAGGAAGCCAAAAGACTAATTCCCTGCTGGCTCCAGAGTGTTCCTGCAGGAAAAGTTTTGGGCAGCTGGGATTCTCCAAAGCTGTCTGGTTTATTCCCACTTTATCCCATGGGATCACCAAGCAGCCCAAGGAATGTGGATCCATCTCCACGAGCCTCCTATCTCCTCCTGGGATCAGGAAAATCTTTGGCAAACTGTGCTCCTCACTAGCCCACAGGGCATGGATACTTTGGGACCTCGGGGCTTTCACTTCCCAGGGATTTTTCATGGATTCATGAGGCTTGGCAGCTCCGGGGTCAGCTCCGAGCTCCTTCCTGGCAAAGGGAGGTGTTCCCTGTGGGAAGGGGCAGGGAAACAGCAGTGGGGTGGAGCAGAGGGAATTACAGCTCCTGAGAAATGAGCAGGGACTATTTTAGGGCCACTTCCCAAGGTTTAGGATTCCAACAGTGCCCATCAATCCATCCCAGCTCCTCGTCCTCGCTCCTTCCGGCAGCATCCACGAGGCTGGGACCGATGGAGGCTCCAGCCAGCCCCAAAATGAAAAACGTAAATATGGAATATTAAAACCAGACCTGCTCCAGAGAGGAACTTTGACATCGCCACAAATCCGAAGAAGAAAGGGAAAACTCTGGCACAGAAATCCTGCATGACATCATTTTCTGGGATCACGGTGCCAAAACGGGGCTATCTCCAGGAGTGAAAACTTCGCTGCTCCTTGCCAGGTCCATATAACTTTGGGATTAAAAGGACTTTCATATTCCTGCTGCAGGGGAAGGGATGGCAGGGAGGAGGGAGGTTTCCCCCATGGGAATGATTAAATTCCGATCAGTAATAACAAGAAAGAAAAGGTTTGTCAGCCCTGTCATTGATCTTCCTTCACAATTCCTCCAAAATCCATTGGAAGCTTCTGCAAGGAGCACCAAACCCACAGAGCTGCTTGGTGGTGGAGTGAAACTATAATTAGGGCTCAGGGAATTTTTTCCTGCCATTTATCATCCCCAGTTTTCTACAAATTATGGAGAGTTCTGTCAAAACTCCGCCACGGCCGCGCTCCCGCAGCCATTCAGTCCCAGGGAATGGCTGATCCCACACATCCCAGACCGATCCTTGACACTTCCCCTCCAAAACTTCCCATTCCAAACCTCTCCCAGCAGCTCCAGGGAATAAGAGCCCCTTCTCCAGCCTCTCACTGGGAAATGAGGTGGGATTTTCCTGGGCCACGGGCTGGGAGCAGCATAAAACTTTTGGGGGAGGTTTCCAGAGGTAAAAAACCTGCTGGATTCCCCGAAAATGAAAAACTCCCTATTAAGGGGGAATATTATGAAGTGCCTGAGGGAGCTGGGAATCAAATTCCTATTTCCAAGCACAACTTAAGGAGTTGTGGGCAGGTTTATAACCCTGCAAATGATGGGGGGATTTGCAGCTTCTCCAGAGAGATGGGCATGGATTTTTCCAAGTTCCTGCACAAGGAGGAGGATTTAGCTCCAAAGAACCCAAAGGATTTGCACCACTCTGACTTTGGGAATTTTAGATCGGCTCTTTTCCAGCCTGGGCATGTGAGGGCCCAGTCTTTGGTATCTTGGCATCATCCAAAGGATGATGAGCCTGGATCTTCCCTGGGCCATCCCTGATCTCCAAGGGGATCCCCTCCAGCCCCTTCCAGCTTCTCCAGCCACAGCCCGGAGCAAGGAGCACTGGAATCCAGGGAAAGCAGATCCTGTGCTGGTGCCAAACATCTGCAAGTCCCACTCCCCCAGCCTGTTCCTACAGCAGAGGGATGGGTTTAAATCCTTAGGATTCCAAACACGCCAGGAAGGAAATCAATCTGGGGTCCACCAGCAAGTCTCCAGTAACATTCCCTATCCTGCTCCGTGCTCCCCAAAGGGTGCTAAAGATATATGGAGCAGGCAGAGCTGATGGAAACAGTTCCAGCCTCATTTTTTTTCAGACTGAAAACCCCATTCCATCCGAATTGCCGTGTTCCAAGGGATGGGATCGATTTTGACAGGACCGTGGCTGCAGAAGTGTCAGAGCTGATTGTTTCCACCCCCTCGCTTTGTTCCTATCAATTCCAAAAGTTCTGCTCCCATCAAGTCCAATTTTCCCTGGATTCTGTCAGGCTGCCTGGTTTGTGGCCAGGCAGAGCAGCACCTCACCTCACCCTGCCTAAAAACCCGATTTTATTTTATTTATTTTGGGGATTTTTTGGGGGGGGTCTCCACTCCCAGCATTTTTTAATGAGCTGAGGTGCTCTGGGCAGGCACTGAATTCCCCTAGGGATTTTCTGCATGCTCCCATGGGAATACAGGTCCCGAGGGTGTTTTCCCACCCAGCAAAGCTCCTCCTTTATCCATCCTCCCTGGGGACCCCAAGCCACGATGTCCTGGACCCTCCTAACAGGTGCCAGCCGGTTTAGGGCCTCTGGGTTGGGGGTTTTGGTGGCTCTGCCTGTCCCAGGAATTCCACTGGGCACAGGGAAATATTTTGGGGATGTTTAAGGAGGAAGTCTCTTCTCCACTGGGAATCATGAAAATGGCATTTTTCATCACACCCAGGGAGTGCCCAGGAATGGCCACCTTTGCCCTGTGGCCATGGGGGGATGCTCAGCATCCAGCTGTTTTTCCAGCGTTTTGGCAGGTCCACGGCAGTCTTAGAAATGAATAACTCAGGTGCTTGTGTACCATCCAGGCAGGACAAGGATGGAAAGGATCTGACTCCAGCCTTGCTCATCACAGAGCCCTCAGCCCCACATCCACGGGGGTATCCCTGCCTGGGACAGGGGAATGAGGAGTCACATCCCAGCAGGACCAGAACGGGAAGGATCTGACCCCAGCACCGGTGCCTTGCTCATCCCAGAGCCCCCAGACCCATATCCAGAGGGATATCCCTGCCTGGAATGCAGAGACAAGGAGCCCCCGCGGGTGCTGGGAACCGGCACTCAGCAAACACTACACTTTAAGGGTTTTGCTGTCCCTCATCATTCCCAAAGCTGCTCTTCCAGGCGCTGGAATGCGGCTTTTAATGGGTAAACCTGGCAAGGGACGCCAGGGCCACTCCTCCTCTGGTTCAGGTGACTCCTCCATCCTCACATCCCTAAAATCCACTCAGCCACAGTCGGGCTGCAGATGCTTCCCTGGGACTGTGCTCTCACCTCCTTGAATTTCCCAACCTTCCCTGCCGAGCTCTGCAGTGGGAATCAAAGCCTGGCTTTAGCAGAGGCAGAACCGAATTTTGCCACGCCCAGGTTGGAGACAAAATAATTTCCCGGGGTGGGCTGTGTTTGGCATCTCCCGGCTTCCTCCCTCCCTCCCTCCCACCGAGACGCTCTCTCCGCAGAAATCCCGGCGTGTTTTCTCCTGCCAGGATATTCCCTCCCTGCCCCGCTGCAGGACCTGCCCCTTCCCACACAATGAAGGGACCGACGCCAGCGGCAGCGGCCGGAGGAGCCAGGGAATGCGAAACCCCATCCTGAACGCATCCCAGCCAGCTGCCCGGCAGGGGGGGGACACGGAGACAGTCCCCTGGGGATAGGCGGCCGCCCGGGGCCAGGTGAGGCGGGGGGGAGGTAGCCACGGAGCCCCGGGATGCGGGAGAATCCCGGGAGGAAGCTCAGGGAGCGATTCCGAGGGATCTCACCGAGTCCTCCCGCTCCCGGAGAGCCCTGGAGGAGGGACGGCGATCAGCCTGAGGGAGGGAGGTCACCGCAGTGTGCCCGCGGTTGTCACTTTTTATTAAGGTTCCTTATTATAGAAATATCCCATAAAACGTCCTGGAACTTTTGGTCCATTTCCATCCCGGGCAGAGGCACTGGAAAGGGGCTGGAGAAAGGGCTCCAGCACGGATGCTCCTTGGGGAAGCCAGGAATTGCTCCCCTGGGCTGGGACAGAGCCGGGAATGCTCCCAGCAGTGCCTGGGGACGGAGGGAATCACGGCATCCAACAGTCCTCGGGAGTATGGGGAAGGAGAAGGAAAAACTGAAAGCAAGGGGGAGAAAATAAAATAAA
>VZSE01014807.1:0-33000 GCA_013398275.1 Promerops cafer | reverse complement strand
TCTCTGCTCTGTGGTGACCAGTGTAACAGATGAGTAACGCCGTGGTCGGCCCTCACAATTAAGAGATGAATATTATGTATATGTTAAGAGAAGTTTTTTGATGATAATTATGTTCCCCCATACATTGTTATCACGGGATGGTCTTAGTAGTTGAGACATTGGGAGGGACAGCTTGTTACTTTGGCAACCCCAGACCTCCCATCAAGATGTAAGAAAGCGATCTCCACCACTGGGCAGTGAAGAAGGAGTCAATTGACAAGACTTTGGGAAGAGCTAGAGATATAAAAAAGGTGGAACATCCATTTTGTAGTTGAGCACGTGGCTGCTAGTCATGGGGACTCCCAGGGCTGCTCTTTTTCCTTATTCAGTCCTTTGTTGTATTTTTGTTAAGGTTTAAAAAACCTTTAAAATTTTAAAAGTGAGCATCGTTTCTTGCAGTTCCATGAACATCACTTAAATACGAAAATCTTCTCTCAAAAATTGAAACATTTACTGCTGAATGTAGTGCGTCTTCCAGGGTCATCACCCTCTTTCCCCACAGAAGTGCTCATGTTTGCTTTCCCTACTCATACCAGCAATATTTTAAAATCCTCAGGAACCAGTGTTTTATGTTATTCTGATCTTCCGTGTTTCCCCAATACCCCCCAACAGCTTATGTTTGCAGTCAGGAAACGTCCTTCATCACAAAAACAGGACAAGGCTGAACACCCCTCTACAGCAGAGTGCTTCCCGCCACTGCAAGATACAAGCAGATAAATACTTTTTTTTTCCCCAAAAACAAAACAGCTCTTCCTCTAAACAGTGCTGTGCTCTTATTTGACAATAATCTCACAGGATTTGTTTGCAGTATGACTGGATAGTTTGTACCAAAATTGTAATCAAAATTTTTGTACACATCAGACACACATACACACTATGAAAGCCAGAATCCATCTGTCTGGATCAGAGGAAACGTTCTCCTGGGAACTCCAGCTTGTTGCCTAATGCAGGAGCTCCTTCTATTGGCAGACAAATTGAGTTAGAATGGGAAAAATTTACCTGATAAAAGGGGAGTAAAGATAGTTTTTGATGCAAATTTAAAGCTTAAGATGAACTCTTACTAAAAACAACTATATACATCTAGTGTTAAAAACCTAGAGGAAATGTTGCACTGAAATTAACTTGATTTTGTCATAAAAGAAAAAAAGCTTGAACCTCACTGTTAAAACATTCATTTTAAATAAGTTATAAGCAATTCCCTGTTAGATCCTCAGCAAACCTTGTTCTTAGATCTTAGAGCTGCAAAGCTATGGTTAAATATGATATGAAAATAAAAGGGCCTATTATTGTGGATAATACCTTTTTTTAGTAGTAGTATTTTGTTCATCTAGGCATCTTTTGATCATATAAAAATATTTTGCCAGTAATAAAAGAAAACATTCTGAATATTTCCTCTGTTGTCATCACTCAGAGGTTTCATTTTGTCATGCCACTAAAATTCCCAGGGTAATCCCAAAGTAACCGCTGCTACTTATTATGAGGTTTAAGAGTTTACCAATGTTAAGGTCAGTTTTAAAGGATATTTAAGGGTCAATATTGTTCAAACTGATGCAGTCCCAGCAGGATTGGTTGTGGGCGAGCATGGAGGAATGAGTATAAAACTAGGCTGTTTTGTCATCTGAAATTGAAAACTAGGTTCTCATCAAACTTACAGTAAAAGTTATGCTCCTTCATTTTTTTAACAGATTTTGATTGTCAGTGAAATCTGATTTACCATCCCTAGCAGTCTGAAAAAGTGGAAAACATCTCCAAATTTCAGTGTACAAATGGCAAAGACTAATCATTTTTTTCTGAGAGAAATTTTGAGAAGAACAGAAAATGCTGCAATAGAACTGAGAAATACAAAAACAGAACCTGGAGCTGTTCTCTGCCAGTTGAACATGGGCATCTGTGTTTTCTGGGAGAACCTTTTAAATCTGGGCTCACCTCTCCTCACCAGTACTAACAACTGAACAAGCTTTATTAACTATAGAATCTTTTCAATGTCTTCCAAAGGATACTAATTTCTTCCTCAACAGCATAAAGACGAGCACCCTGTCAGAGGTCTAAGGAAAATTCATTTACACATTTCTCAAAATCTCAAACCTTCAAATAGAGACTTGATTTCATGCAAGATTTTTGCACAGTTTTGAGGAGCTGTCTAGATACCAATTAACTCACAAGGTTGCTCTGGCATGTGAAAAAAGAATGCAATAATAGAACTCACAGTTACTAGCAAACAGATACAAGATTTTAGGCTTGTCACAAAAAATGAGAACAAGTGTGACAAGTCACAGAATGAGTTGTCTCATACATCTGCTGAGTGGGAATGGACAGCAGCAACACAAACAAATAATATCTTATGGCTCACAGACTGTCTGATATGTTAATGACCTGATAAATTAAATGCCAAGTAAAAATATCATAAAATAAAAAAGGCTTAGACTGTCAAGACTTCTTCTTGGAATGGAAAGGCAATTCTGCTATATATATATTTATATATGTGATTTAAGAAGAACAGTAACTCAAACATCACAATGATTTTTTGATAAGCAGCCTCAGCCAGTCCATATTAAATTGACACCCTTCCGATGTCCCCTGGAAATTAAAAATAAATTATGAATAAAAGAAATTGTCAGGCTGGGGATTCAAGCATATCTGGTGCAGGAATGTAATTACCTATTTATAATTGTCATTCAAATCCCAAAGAAAGTCTTCCTGGAGTTGAAGAATATGGGCTGAACCTACTTAGAACAGCAAATGCTGGCCCTGGAAAATACAAATATATAAAATAACCTGCAGTTACCTTACAGAGCAATATTTGCACTAGTTTTAATATTAATTTTTAAATCCAGATTCAAGGTCACTGAACCAAGTGTGTTCCACTTTCTATTCATGAACGTTTTGGCAGTGAATTCAAGCGTGCCAAACCTCTTGCACACAGGACATAATTTGGGATGCAGGCCTGAACCACCTGACCTGCAGTGCACTTACCTTTCCTGCTGCAGTGGAAATGGACACACCAAATCCTGCAATCCCTCATCCAGGCAAGGCACACCTTCAGCACCACAGCCATGAGAAACCATTTTGGGTGGAAAGCACCAACTGCACGAGCCAGGATTTGATCTGACTATTCCTACCACTGCTCCGTTAAGAAAATACTCACTGCCACGTGGAGTCTTGCTAAGGAACATGGCTGGAGTGAGAAACTCTGCTACTGAAACCTTCAGAAATAGAGCTCAGCAGTGCCTTAGAACATGCCCGGGTTTTTGTGGCTGGGAGCAAGTGCATCACAGACAGCATCAGAGATTTTGCCAATGAGGTTTCAGGAACTGTACATTCTCCACTGCTAAGCTGGATATAGACTGCTTTCAGGAAAACTTTAAGAGAAGAGCAAAAACCCCTCAACATTGAGAGCTGATGTCTCATCCATGTGCCTTGGCCTAGTCCAAACGTGTTACAAGTAGGATTTCCTTTTCCACTTGAAGTCACTCACAACCTGTCTCCCTCTCCCATAACAGAGCACTTCCACTGTCTTGAAAGTTCCAGGCTAACAGAAAATTCATAGAATGATTTGGAAGAGACCTCAAAGCCCATCCAGTGCTACCCCTGCCATGGCAGGGACACCTCCCACTGTCCCAGGCTGCTCCAGCCCCAGTGTCCAGCCTGGCCTTGGGCACTGCCAGGGATCCAGGGGCAGCCCCAGCTGCTCTGGGCACCCTGTGCCAGGGCCTGCCCACCTTGCCAGGGAACAATTCCTAATTCCCAATATCCCATCCAGCCCTGCCCTCTGGCAGTGGGAAGCCATTCCCTCTTCTCTGGCACTCCATCCCATGGAAATTGTCTCTCTCCATGTTTCCTCTTCAGACACTTTGGCCCCCTCAGGCACTGCAAGGCCACAATCAGGTTACCCCAGAGCTTCTTCTCTCCAGGCTGAACAGTTGTCCCAGTGTTGCATTTTTTTTGTGGAAGTATGACTCCACAGCATTTGTCCTTTGCTGACCACAGAACTGAGAACATTACCCCTACAAAATAGATCCTCTCCCATGAATGTTGCCCTTTAGGCATTACACTTTGTTTTGAAATGCAGTAGTTTCAACAGAGATCATTTAAATAGGGTCTCAGTCATCCCAAAACACCACCCAAGACTAATGTATATCTTCATCATCAAAATAAGTGAACTGTGAGCCTTAGTGCAGGGGGATGGTTCACCTGCAAGTGGACACCCACCCTCGTAAACAAAACAAGTTTTCTTATAAAATTTTCACTAACGCCCATATTCCAAGTTGGTGATTGCTGGAATTCTTTTAAAAACTCCAGTAACACTGTCATTGATCCACTTGGGCTATGAATCATCTAAGGAGTGTTCCAAGACTGTCAGGGAAAGACTGATTATATCTCATTCCCTTCCTTAGTCAAACAGAAGTTTCTGTACAGACATTCCCCACCTAAGTCATGCAGGAGTTTCTACTACAGACAAGGGATGCTTCACTGCTCAACCCATTACTCAAAGTCTGGGGGATAACAGGAATTCCTGGGATCCTACAGCAGCTTGAGGACAGGGCAATGTGGGATTTACTACCACAATAATGCACCACACGTGAAGACTGCCTTTCTTAATTCCAAATAAGTTAACGTGAGAGTTTCTGTCAGTATTTTATTTTGAAGAAATCAAAACATTTTCATCCAGTAAGTTATAGCATAAATTCAGTAAATAATCAAGCTAATGAAGCAGCAATCAGAAAAAACACCAAACCAAACCAAAGACAAATAATCTGACAGATAAAAAGAAACTGCAAGACCACACTAAGGCAACTCTCCTCAGCTTGTCCTCTTGCCAGGATCTCTCCCCAGTTCATGCTCCACTCATATTCTTTGTTCTGTCTCCAGATCACCATGGTCCTTTCATGTAAAAATCAGATTTTTCCAGTGATCCTGCCTGGTCTTTCTTTAAATCTCTGGGCACCCAGCCCAAATGTGCCTAGGGGAAGAAACGTACATCAAGAGCTGCCTCAGGGCATGCTGGTGGCAACTCTTTGTCTGGATAAGACCTCAGACAAAACCACAAGCTTTCTGTCCAGCTCTATGTGAGATGTTCTTCCACCTCTTCCAGCTTCTTTTGTGGTTTAGCAAAGAGTTTCTCCTTCTACTCTTGCCATTTTCCACTGGAAGTTTCCCATGTTTGGGAAGAAAATGTAGAAATTAAATATACTGCAAATCCTCTTTTAAATGAGCCTGTAATTAAATACACAGGGGAAAAAAAAATTAAAAAGGGAGTCAGAAAGTATATTATTCTTTCCTAGGTTTTGCACATGCAACTCATTCTGAAGCAGCCTTTTTAAGTTTGTCTCTGTGTGTCCTGCTCTCTAAAATTGCTGAAGAACTGTACATCCTACCCTTGGATGGGAAGCCCACATGCAAGAACAACAGTTTGGAGTGTGGTGGCCCATCCTCATGGACCTGGAGCTAAAGAAGGTGGCAGTATGAAAAAAGGGGGAGGAAAATTGCCATAATTTTGTTCCTTGAGTGCATTATAAATGAATGTTTTTAAGAGCAGGGAGAGCATTGCTTATCTCCAAGGCGGTACAGCACCATGGGAGAGTATCTGCAGCAGAAGAGACTCCTGAAATAACCCTTTCTTCAAAAATTAAGTATTTTACTGCAATCAGCAATACCCTGAGAATTTTAACCTGATGTATCTAACACATATTTTCAAGGCAAATTTAAATCAGAAAGTGGAAACAATGGAAAATTTCTGAATTAATTTAAATTCCAGTCTTTGATTATGTTTAAGAAATTAGCTGAGCAGCAAACAGTGATTGCAGCATACCTATAAACTATAGTTGAATTACATTATGAGCATAACACTGCAGTTAAATAAGTACTACACAAAACCAATAACTATCAAGACCACGCTACTCTTTTTTCTCTTTCTTTTTGGAAAACTGCACTCAGGGTTTTTAGCATTGAACCACAGGGCTGTTAAGCTGTAATGAAATATTGTATTAGGAAAAGCTAGAATGAGCTGTAATAATAAAACCTTGATTATAGGATGTACAGAGAGATAATATCTATCAGATAACCTTTCTTCACCTAATTTGTGGAGGATTTTTTGCTACATTTGTGCTTGCAAATGGAGATGTAAAAATTATCTTCATTTTAATCAAGCTTCAGTGATTTTAATTTGCTCAGATTCCCCTTTTTCTGTAACCATGAAGACATTTGTTTCCAGCCTTACATTTCAGTCAAGAAAAAAAATCAGTGGGGAAAATAGAAATTATATAAAGAACTGTATGTAAGTGACTTGCAGTAAACAGTTGCAAAGCTCATGAGTATTCTGCGGGAATTTGTGTGTTTCACAAACACAGGAACCAGAGAAGCCATAAGTGAAATAATTTTCTCTTTTATCTCAGCAATTGACTGGAGATTAGAGAAAAATAGCCACTAATCCTTCACTCCACAGGCCAACAGCAGGAACTTGCCATGTTCTGTCACTGCAGAAGGAGGGACTTAAATTCAGAGGAAAAGTGGCAGATCCTGACCCTCAGCCACATTCTCACTACAGTAGCAATTTGAGGTCAATCACACAGAATACATCCTCTCACAATCTTACCATTCTCTTAGGTTTGAAGTGTAAAATACTAAAAAGGAAATATTTATTTTTGAGATTGCCATTGTCATTTGGAGTGACTTTTACTTTTGATGGCACTTTCCTGTGCAAACAAATGGAACAACTTCCTCACAGACTTTTTCTCACACATTTCATTACAGGCTGGAATTAAAGCTATAAATGCTGTATTAACCTTGATCAACATTTCTTCATAAATAAACTCTGAAAAACTCTGTACCTTCACCTGTTTTTTTTTGAGTGAAGGGAAGAATGGGAGGGAATAAAAACATTATTTTTGAAAACTTAAGCTCCAACAGTGTTACCGACTAGTACAGCATAAGAACATAAGCCTGGCTTTTTGAGGAAACTCTTTTTGTAAACTAAAATACAACCCGCATTTTATTTGCACATTTTTCAGCAAAAAATGTAATATTTCAATTTTCTAAAATGTATGGGGAAAAAGTACCTCAGGTCTGCTTTTCTGAACATTAATCTGTAACATCTTCAGGCTTGAATAATATACACAGGCCAATAGTAAATATTTCTGTACTCACTGCCTGGTTTTTACTTGGCTGTTGGTTAATGCTAATTCCACTAAAATATAGTTTAGATGAATACCACCATTAGATAACTATTATTCTTTACCTGGAAACCAAAGATGAAGATTGATTAACAGATGCTTCTAATTATCAAGTTGCAAAGATAAACGCCTTTTAAGATAAAGACACCACTTTCAGAAACCTTGCAAAAAAATTACTGGTGTACCAAAAGCTCACTTTCCTTTGAAGTACAGTAATTATATAATTGGATTTGTCTATGTAAGTGTAATTATTTTTTTAGTAGGCCTTTAATACTACTTCCATGAAATTTTCAGTCAGTAGAGAATGTGTTTCTTGTCCTTCCACATGTGTTTAATTAAAAGCTTCAAATATAGTTTAAGCCTGTCCATACTGGCAGACTTCTTTGTACTTAATTTGTTTTATCTTGCTTTATCCATGATTTTTTCCATTTCCTTGCCTATATTTTCCCAAGACTGGTGGGTATTTCTGTGGTGGAGGAAAGCAGGAATTATATTACTATTTAGAGAATCTTACAGTCTTTGAAGAAATGTGGGATTCTGGGATCCCCTAGCACTGAAGAAAAAGATGAAATTATTTACCTGCCACTATGAAAATTCTGTGGGACATTGAACAAGATGAAAGAGAGAAATTCCACTTCTCCAGTTAAGGAAATATGGACATATCCTGCTCATGGATTTTGTGGAAAAGCTTCAGGAAAGAGCTGAACTCCTCAAAAAACATGGGACAATTGCAAATTAATTCCTCAAGCCTCTACTCACACACATACCCAAACAATTGTAAAGAACTATAAGCTGACAAGAATGCTTATGAACTCAGTCCATTAATGGGATCTGAGCGTTGTAATTTCTTGAAAATTTACGCTGTCAAACACAACCATTAATACACCTAAGAAAATAAGATTTGAGGGAATTTGGCAGGGGTTTTGTTGGGTTTTTTAAGTCTGGTTTGGTTTTTTTTTCTAATTTACAAGCATTATAAATGTTTAGGTTTTAATCTGTAGTTGTATTTATTAGACTTTCACTGTTGCTTTCAGCTTTTTTTGAGAGAAACTGGGGGGAGATCAAGTTTGCATGACATCTCTGATGTTTCAAAATTCCTAAGTGAACTCAAACAAAATGAGATACATTACATATTATTAAAAAAAAAAAAGAGAAAAGCTGAGAAATTTATTTTGTAATACATGAGTGTGTGTTTTGCTGCCTGGAATGATTTACTGAGCAAATCATGGTTGGGATGATCCTCCAGTGACCCTTCCCAGCACAGCCATTTTTTCCTTCTCATGAGCCTAAGCCAGGATACACAGTTGGGCCCATTTTCTAACACAATTGTACCTCAAAATACAGGAAAGTTTTTAGATCCCTCGGACAAAAGTGGTGTTTGGAGCAATATTGTGGATTCACCCTGTAACAACATCCTAGATGGTGGTAGTTAAGCTACACTTGATAATCACAACATAAATCTTCAGTCCAGCATGTAAAATGTAGTCTATTAAATGGTGATATTCTATACCATAAAATATGATATACTTACATGACTTTCCGGATGGGATTAGTGACATTTTGTGTATGATTTGCATATGCAAATTGCACATTTCTATGCCAGCTGTAAAGTTTAATTTTTTTGCCTATAAAACGTGCAATAACACTTCGCTACACGCTTTTATGGATGGGTGTGGCATTAAGAGAAAAATGTCTTTACTAAAGCCAGAAGTTTAAAACTCTTACCTGATATAAGACAACACTGCTCAGTGCAGTCCCATTAACTACCACAATACCCAGGACATATTTCATTGCATCTGCCAGTTTCTGTTGATTTTCTTTTTTTTTTTTTTTGGCAGCAATTTTGATAGTTACCCCCCACANATAGTTACCACCATCAAGCAAGAATCCAAGGAAATGATAAATCACATTATCACATGACAAACAATCCTAGGGGGAGCCAGGGGTTGGGAGCAGTTGGGTCTCCAGTGTATCATAGGCCAGGAGGAGTTCCCATAATTAATTCTTCCCAAACAGAGACTCAGCATATAACATTTCAAGGATGGGCTTTTAATTGAACTGGCTGACAACTGCTTTAGCTGACTGGTTTCATGGTTCTGGTGCTGACAGCTTGTCACATTTTCAGCATAAGTGTCTTGTAGAAAACCTGTGCCCCTCAGAGGGAGCACACCGCTCTGAGAAACACCTGCTTTTTGTGTATTTATCCCTGACTGTACTCTAAGTGAAAATTAGGAAGCCAAAGCTCTATATATTTAACAGGAATCATCAGACTTTTGTCTGAAACTAAAAAAAAAAAAATAATAAAAAATTCTAGAGTCACAGGAACTGGGGCTGATTCTAGACAAGATTGACACAATTTTAACACCACGTCTTGACAAAAGATTGCACAATGCAATTATGTAGTAAGCACACATTAATTATGTAATAAATAGTAAATATCCTGTAGCAATAGTAATAGCAGTAGTAATATGAACAGTAATTACAGGACTAAGAGAAAGACTAAGATTAGGTAAGTAATAGCAATTAAAACATGAACAGTAAGTGCAGTAATTACTCAGTAAAACATGAACTGTGAAGGCAAGGATCAAGATTCACTAAACTCCATATGAGCTGTCTCCCACACATGGCTGAAGCCCAGATGGCTTTATTGAACTTCTAGACAGATAAAAAATCTTATCCATGAAGAGTGTAACATAAAGATCTCCATAAATTCTACTTTCTTTAGCATTTAGCCCAAAGAATGAGTAGTAAATATTAGTGATGTGGATTTTGCTTAGGGTACCCTGGGTACACTTAGGGCGTGCGTATTTTTACAGTTTAAAGCAAAAATCATTATTATGCAATCTCTTGTGTAACTCTTTGTGTGTATCACATAAAAATACACAGAGGTATCTAATTAAAAAGTATTATAAGCATTTTAGTACACAGGGAACCAATTAAGTCTGAGATAATAGTTCAGTTTAAGAAAAGATAAAGAGAGAAGCCACTGATGTCTGTCCTCTGAAACAAACATTCTCAGTTTCCTTCTCTTTAAATAAAACTTGAGCCCAGACTCTCAGCAGTTTCCCGTCTGTGCAAAATGATGGGAGCTATTATTTCCTCATCAGAACTTTCTGAGATTACTCATTTTGTTATAAACCATTGTGATGCCAAGTCATGGTGCTCAGGAAGCAATGACAGGAAATCACCCTAATGCCTGTGCATAATGCTTTTAAAAAATTCTGCCCATAAAGTCAATCTCCTCTGTAATTTGCTGTAGTTTCCAGCACAATTTAGAGAACTGGGTCTTTTACTGCTGTTCCTGGTACTGTGAGTAAAGCCATTGGCACAGCTTTTCCAAGGAACATTTGAGATATTCCTTATCTACTGAAATGTTCAAGTGGAAAATCAACAGGCAGATGGTAGGAGATAATAATATTTTAATGAGAGCAGAAACTCAGCCTATATAGTTGCATGCCATTAAATTATTCAATGTTTTGTAGCTAGGCACAATAAAGCAACAGTTATTTATGCCAGAGACATTAGAGCATTTTGTAAAATAGACCTAAGACCAAAAATTCCACTTGTGACTTTTCAGGTGCCAATGAGCAGCAGCAAACAATAGGGCAACCATAAGCAAACACATAAACCTAACTATAAACCACCACAAAAACACCCCACCAAACATTCAAGATGTTTTCTAAATTAGTTTTACAAGAGACAATGATAATGCAAATGTAGCAGTGAAATGGCATAATGATCTTACAGCAGACACCTAGACTCCTCAAAATGACAGAGATGCTGGGATGAAAGCTGCAAGATGCCTGCTGGTTACCTGATAATCAGAAAACCATCAATCAAAAGCACACTGCCTTAAGATCTTTAGCATTTTGAGAGAGTAAATGAACACGCAGGCAAAGGATTCGCTCTCAAGAGAACTAGGACATTTTTCTGCTACAAAATTTTAATTGGGTAGTGAAAACTGTGTTTATTCAGACAGTTTTGCTGAATATTTTGCCAATACTTTTTTCCTCCAGCTTGCACATCAGCTGGAGTCACTTTGTTGTTGTTTTGCTGCTCCTCTTGTCTGAGGTACTTCTACCTCTCTTTTACCTTTCTCAGCACATACGAATTACCCGAGTGTGTGGATTCCAATACTAGAAAAGGAAGGGGCAGGACGTTCTCACTCACATTTCCTCTCCTCTTTTCAAAGAAAACCTTTGAGATTCAGAAAATCGGTATTCTGTACAAATCCTTGACTCGTGGAATTTGGCTTACTCACAGTGAATTTAACACAAGTCTCATCATGTTATTTCAAAATGATATGACATTATTTCGAAATGTGGTGATTGACAGAGTCTGGTGGCAGAGAAAAGAGGTACAAGCTGAAAGGTTTGAAATAGCAATTAGATGAAAGGAGAAACTCACTGACTCTGAGAGTGGTTAAATATTGCAGCAGTTTTCCACAGAGGCTGTGAAACAGTCAGCCTTGAAAATATTCAAATCTCACCTGGGTGAGGCCCTAAGAAGTTTGATAAATGTTAGCCCTGCTCTGCTAACAGAGATGAGATGAGTTTAGGGATCACAGCATCCCTCCCAACACATAAACTTTTTTTTAATGCCCAGTGGAATCAGTAGCACGCTAGACAAATTGCTCGAGTGAACCACAAACCACTAAGAAGCCATGATCTTTTTAAAGTTTATTTTTCAGAAATTTTCTTCAGGTGTGCACGCTGCAAGCATGGACACAAGTATGACGTGTATGAATACTTTTGCTCCTTCTCAGCAGAATTTTGCACTACTGAGCAGAAGGCCTTGACCAGCTGTGAGGAAGAAAAAATTACGTTTGATCAGACAGATGGTGTCATTTTGAGATTATGATTAAGAGTTGTGGCATTTGATGTTCATTTGGTTGCACCCTTCTAGGTTTTTATTTTTATTTTAACAAAAGAATTTCTTTCCTTTTATTTTCTACTGTCCTTGTAAACTGCATATTTGGCATAATTTCCATTCATTTCTAGAAAGCAATTATTTATAATGTTACTTCTCCTACAAAAATAACACTACGAAATTCTTTCAATCTAGGTGAGTGATAAACACAATTAGATTGTTCTTATTTTATGAAAAATGTAGCTGAGGCCTTAAAGGCTCATAATGCTAATAAAATAATTAATTGCTACTTTTTGCTATAAAAATATATCACACCTTTACTATCTTCTTTACAAAGCACTTACTCCAGTGGAAAGCAAACCTCCTTTGTGGAAATAGCCAGTTTCAATGATCTGATTATTTTGAGTGTAAATCTGAAATTAAAAACTGGTCTCCACATTGCAAACAAAGTACTGGGGAATGTAAAAACAGAGAATTGTCAGGACTTACATAGAGAATGTTGTTTAAAAGACACCCAGCCCAATTTCTTATTTTACAAGTTTGTTTTTTTTTTACTTTTGACTATCATATGTACTGGTAACGAATTATATATTTTTACTGATTGACTGCTGTGTACATTCATTTCTGTTTTTCTGCAGAGCAAAGCAACACAAAAATTCACAGCAAACAAGAATAATAAAAGGGAGGATGATTTATTGGCTTCAATAGTAATCCTGAGGCTGTTCACACCTCTTGTACATTATTTCAGTTAATAGGAAAAATTTCCTTATTAGGTCTTTCCTCTTACTGTTCTAGAGGGTGCTGGAAAGACAGAAGACCAGCATGTACCATTAATGATGTACCAATACTATGGAGAAGTATCAAGAAAGTAAAAAAAATATAGAAAAACCAACAATACAGAATTATTTTTAATCTTCAGCAAAATAACCCCAAACTTACTATTAATGGGAAAAATGTATTGGGATATAGAAAGTCTTCTGTCATGGAGGGACTATGGAGCTCTAAAAGAATTCTCTTCACATCTACATATGCTATTCTATGGAATACTGATTCACATGTAGGAAAACATTGAACAGAAAATAATTCTGGTGATGTTATTCTGATTTCCTTTTCCCCTTTTGTTTAAATGGATGTATGAACCTCTAAAATATTTTTAGTTTGAGCTATTCCTGAAGTTTGATGTCTTCAGGGTAGACAGCTACACGGAACAGTTTAAAAAGGAGAAAAACCAAAAAGCAAATGTAGCATTTTGAAGGACACCACAAATCCTGCAAAAACACATATGACTGAAAATGCCCGACCTGAATGTCATTAACAGTCAGTAGTAACAACCTCATCTTATTTTTTATGTTTCCTGTCTTTTGTTTTGGAACCATTCAATGGAAACCCACGTTTTGTGTGCCCTCTTTCACGCAATTAATTCTAACATTTCAATAGGACTAGATAAAACTTATTGACTCTCTTTGCTGACAGTCCTCTCCTGTTTATTTCTCTACTTCTCTCCTTGTAATTTTAACATAAAGATGGAAGTTTATATATTCAACCATTGTATTTGTTGATTTTTAAATGTAATTGAAAAATATCTCTAATCAATGGATTTGAATGCCCACATAAATATAGAAAATAAAATATTAATACATAAGATGAAGAAATTTGTAGCATACTTATGTAAGTGTGTCTTTATATATCAAAACACATTTCCTATTAAGGCCCTCCCCATGTGTAATATTTCAGTTAGAATCTTCACATTTAGGATTTTTTTTTTTTCTTTTCTTTCGACCTCTCCTGCACATCCCTCTCCTGGCAACCAGACTATTTGCATGCTACAAATAGCAAGAGCACTCTCACAGAGGTCACCAGTGTATCAGACAGAATATCAGGTATTTCTGGATGCTGAGCAAGACATCATTTGACACTATTAAAGGCACCCAGCAGTGCAAGACATTTTTATTACTTCACATGGGACAACACCATTTGAAGAAATGTATGTACAAAGGCAAATGAAACTGCTTCAGATTGCACCTGGCGCTAGGCAACCACAGAAACAAAATGTAGCAGGGTGAAAAAAAACCAAACAAGTGTAAAATCAATTTGACAGAAGAAAAAAAATTCTGTCAGAAATTCTAGCTCTAGTTATCCCATGATATTCACCAGATCTGAGAATCAGAGTGGTTTTTGCAAGAGACCATTGATTATGGTACTTCATCAGCTATATGAAGTGTTTTAGCTGTCTTAGTATGTGTTCAAAATCCCAGTAAAATTGCAGTTAAATTGGAAGGAGCGTAGATCTACACAATATCAGCAAAGGAAGCAGCTGAAAGGTAAACATATTTGCCAGAAATATAATGGAGGTAAAATAAGCAGAACCATTTACCTTTAGATTTAATTTTGGGAGCTCTTTCTGCACAACAAGTCAGGCATTTATTTATTCTGTTACCTGTCTTTTTCAGTTGTTTTTTTTTTTTTGCAGACTCACTGGCTAATTACAGAAAACTCTGGTATTATTAGGTATTTATAATCCCCTGGTAACACCTTCTAATCTCTCCCTTTCCCTAGATAACCACCTCGCAGACTTTATTCTTTAAATCACTTCCCACGTAATAACACTGCAGTACATGACTAAATACAACCTTTGAGAAACACCTGGATGCAAATATTTCTCACTCACACCTTGTCTCTCTTCCACATCACATTCCTTTCCGACATTTCCTTTCCAGTTCCTCTCCTGTTCTGAGCACACAGGACCCCCCAGCCCAGTGGAAGCTTCTCTGTTCTTGAAATATTCTTCAACTTTTAACAATTATCAAAGAATAAAGAAAATGTGGCCTATTCCCAAAATTTCCATACATAGCAATCTTTGCGATCAGTCTTGCCTCATTTACACTTTTTCTATTATTTGCTTGATTTGACCATGAATCAGCCTTACAAAGCTGCAAAATTTTTTTAGTGTGCTGCTTTTTAACTTTTTTTCCTTACTATTACTGTTGATAATGGATATTCTTTCTACCACTGCCTTCTCAACATGTTCCATGATCTATCTGCATTTTATGTTTTGCCAATTTTAATGTCATAGGTATGATAAATCCAAGAAAAACAATAGTGAAAGAAAGGAGTTACAGAACTACACCTTCTTTAAAAATAGCACTTGACCTCGAATTAAAAAAAAAAAAAAAAAAAAAAAAAAAAAAAAAAAAAAAGCCAACGAACCACCAATCAGTACTTTCTAATTTTTGTGTTCCCAAGGGAAAAAAGGGCCTGAGGAAAGTAGCCTTTTACCACCACAGAAATCATTTTGCACACAACAATACCCTTGGCTGATTTTAATCGGGATTTCTCCATGGCCTTCAAAAGGAAATTGCTCTCCTCCAACGAGCTAATGACTTCCTCATTTCAGCTGCTAATGGATTTTTCCTCCTCGACCTTGGGGATGTCCCCAGCTTTGTGGACCTCTCCATCTCCCAGCAGACAATGCCCCTGTGGTTGTGGGGTGTTTGCCACAACACAGTTCCAAAAACCTCATTTCATCTCCCTTGTGTCACCTGCTCCCTGCCAGGGTCTCTTCTACTTTGAAAACAACTTTTATGTTACTTTCATCACTTTTTTGTCACTTTTTTTTTAATCACTTGCTACTTTTTTCACACTTACCTCTGGGTATTCGCATGCTCTGAGGTTTACCACAGTTTTTTTAGACACATCTTTACATATTGCAAGTAAATAAAAATGTTAATATGTCGCATATATTTACTGGTAATAAATAAAGGGGGATCACCTGGACCAAATAATGTGGTTTGTGTTATGTTTTGGGTTTTTTTGGTTTTTATTTTATTTTCTTTTTAGAAAGATCTAAGCATCACTACAAGTCATTCACTCTTTAAGCACGTCATGTTAAAATCACAAGTTAAACTCTGTTTAGACAGTTATGATGAAAGGACTAAATCTCAGCACTGAAATCCTAGAATTAATAGTAAAAAAACTACAATAACTTCTTGAATATACTTTGTCTTTCAACAGTACTGTGAATGAAAATGGAAAGCATTTATATTTCAGGGTAATGGACAAATTTTAAAGTTCCCAAGCATTTAACAAGAAAGGATAATGACACAGCAATGAGTATAAGGAAAATAATTCTGGATGCTACGGGAATGTGAGCAGCAGACCCACAATAGTTGGTCAGTGGGACTGGGAGGACTTTTTAGTGGAAGAATTTTAAGAAACAGAGGAGTGTGGCAGAGGGTCAGTCCTAGGAGGGAGGCAAATGATGGCTGTAGCACCACAGGCCTGGTAGGTGCAAAAATATCTCTCTCCTTTCCTGTGTGCCAGTGGCACTTTTATTATCAAGACCTTGCAACTACTAGGGAGTAGCAGTTACAGTTTTCTGTGACCAATTTTCTGCATTCATAAAACCCTGTGTGCTTAACAATTAGGTGCCACCTTTGGAAAGCAGCCCACAGTACTTGGAGGAAAACTCACTAAAATGAAGGATGAACGGGCTGGCAAAACCTGGATGAACTATTTATGGGGATTATTTGAGTGGCTGACAACCCTGTCTTCAAATGGATGACAACAGCCTGCTCAGGAGATGCAGGTACCTAATTCCAACATAAGAGTCTGCTGAGCCAGAGGGATGTGGGCACCTGAATACAAATCAGAACCCAGCATCCCCAGAGACAGAAAGACTTTGTCTCTGCTTCTGTGCCTCACATCACAAAACATTCAGAAACAGGTGCAAGCTGCTCAACTTGTTATTACTTCAGTTTTTCTTTAGTTAGCAAAAATTACCAAACATGTTTCTATGGAAAATTCATAATTTGCTTACTTTCCTTGTTATGGTAATAGGTTCTACTAGTTTTTATTTTCTGAATAAAGATTTGAGGTCATGCCAGAATAAAAGCAAACAATAAATACTATGATATCATACACAATTTAAGCAGAATTTCCCACATTATCTTGTCAAAAAATGAACTAGAACAAGTGGCTGGCCTGCCAACAATTTTCATTGTGTTATTGGTCACATAGTGATTTTATATTGACTCTTTTTTGAGACTTGGTTATTTTGATACAAACATTTTTGCAAAATACTGAAAACTTGTAGCTTGTCTTACCAACAGTTTGAATGTTTATACTTTCAAAGAAATTCTTTTCTGAACATTTGTGCTTAGTAAAAGATATACTGAATATGGAAAACCGTGCCTAAATATGATGGATGTGTAGTTAAAAGCCAATCAGAATTAATTTTCAAGAAATAACTTTACAATCTTTGGAAATTTTCTTTTTTATATGAACCTATGAGTAGTTAAAAATCATTTACCCTGCATGTAAGAGGAGAGGGATGAGGTGAGGTGGGTGTGTTTGCACATCTTTAGAGAAATCAGAAATTACCATAACAAGGTACTCTAAAATCAAGTCGTCTGAACTAGATCAGTGAGAGCAACAGGTAAATGCTTTTCTGAGAAATCAGATTAAATGTAAGCAAGGAGTGCTGTTTTTAACATTCAAAAGTCAAAAATTATAATATATGGACTAACCAAATCCATTTACTTCAACTTACAGGCATTCTATGAATAATAAAGTAGGATTTACTTACAGTATTCCTAAGTTAGTTGTGACTTTCTGGTTATCAAAATCCTCTTGATTCCTAGGAACCAATTAAAACCTCATAATACTTTAAAAATTGAGATGTTCCTTTACTCTAGTATTAATTCCAAGGGCATAGGGTAAACAAGTAACCATTTCAAAAGCAGACAGGATGCAGTCAAAATTGTCTGTGGTGTTTGGTCGTTTTGCTATGTCCAGATGAGTTAAAAATTTAATATATACCATTTCCTCCTCACGTTTACATCATGTGATTAGTCAGCTTCATAAACTAACATCATTTGCTGTCATATTCAGAAAAAAAAGTACTTATAAATGCCTGCAAATAAATGAAATGCTTATATTTTCAGTTTATTTATGTGGTCAGTGCTTGGATTTTTTCAAGGCTGGACAAGACAAATGCAGCTGATCTGATGCAGTGCTGGCAGTGTGACATCTTCTCTTGTGACTGCTGAACTCAGCGAGGCAAATCAGTCTGAATGTGGGTTGTTAAGCTGAATCAGGGACTTACAGTTCTTCTTTTTACAGATAATGGACTTGAGTAACATAAATCCCCTGCATCTTACTTATCTGTTTGAAATGAAAGAGATTGTCATGCAGCAAGGTCTATTCAAATCCATCTCACCCAGCATTAAACTGTATTACTAAATAAAATTGGAATCTGTAAAGTAGTTACTGTACAGCCAGGATATTGTACTAAAATCAATCTTTCGTATGATATAATGCCTTTATGCCAATAGCTGCACATGTAGATGAAAAACAGATTATAAGGAGTAACTAGAATAGTATCTCATACATTAACCATTTCTAATATTCTTTACAGATAATTTGGTGATCATTATGTGGGACACGTGTCTGAGGAAAGTCTTATTTGAGTCAAACATACCATCCGATTTCATTTCAACCCTCATAGTACTAGTATAATACATATATATTTGTACTGAGTCACATTTTTTCCAGTGTTCAGAAGGAAACTTTGCATTTCCTTCAATCTCCTGTAGCTTTAAAAGCCCCCACATAAATGCAGATTTGAAGAATAGTTGGTACCAAAAAGAACTTTTTTGCATAAAGTCCTACTGTGCCTTTTTATTCATCATTCACATAAGTGCTCCAGAGTTTAGAGAGAGCATATTTCTTAACTGGAATCTCTTTGAAAGTGATCATAATTTCCTTTGTTAGAAGAAATGAGGCACATACTCAGTCTGACAGAGACTGTGTCAGCAGGTAGAAATGACTTGGACACTCTTGTGCAAATTCTTTAAGATTCCTCTCCCCTCACATAGCCATGACCAAAAGAGGCTTCCACGTGCAATTAAAGAGAACAGAAAGAAATTGAATAGTTTTATCTACAATGAAAAATACCGTCATCACCAAAATTACAGAGAGGAGGTGTTCACGTGAAATGATAACAACACTCAAATGCTCCTCTCAAAAAGTTTCTGCATTTCTTTATCTAATTAGGATGTCACACTGCAGAAATCAATGCTTCCCTAATGCTTTCCCTGCTGCAGCCGTGACTTTAAAAGGATATTTATTGCATAGGCAGCTGCTACTGATGACTACCATTATTTCCCCATTCTATAGTTCAATTGCATACTCTCATAAAGCATTGTGACACAAGTCTCGAGCAGCCCTGTAATTTGCCCAGAATTACTGGGAATTTTGGGCAGGGCTGTTTGGAGTGAATAGGTATCATTCACACAAATATATTATTGATACTGTCTTTGCTCTCCTTTTAGACATATTAGTTTCAGTCACTTGTTTCCACCAGCTACAGCCCTTCACAATATCCTTCTCTAAACTGGAGAGAGATGGATTTAATGAGTGGGCTGTTAGATGGATAAGAAAGTGGCTGGATGGTCACTTACACAGGGTAGGGGTCAACAGGTCAGAGCCCTGATGGACATCAGTGACCAGTGCTGTCCCTCAGGGGACCAGTGATGTTTAATTCTGAACCAGTGACACAGACAGAGGGACTGAGGCACCCTCAGCAGGTTTGCAGGTGACACCAAGCTGAGGCTGCAGTGACACCCCTGAGGGACAGGATGGCATCCAGAGGGACCTGGACACCCCAGGAGTGGCCCACGGGGATCTCAGGAGGATGAACCAGGCCTGGGGCTGGACCCAGGCTGGGGCTGAGCAGATGGAGCAGCCCTGGAGGAGCCCCGGGGGTGCCGGGGGGCACAGCTGGGACCCCACAGCCCTGAGCTGGGCTGAGCCCAGCGGGGGCAGCAGGGCAGGGGGGATTCTGCCCCTCTGCCCCTGTGCTCAGGTGAGACCCCACCTGCAGAGCTGCCCCAGCCCCGGGCCAGCACAGGGAGGAGCTGGAGCTGCTGCAGCCAGGCCAGAGGAGGCTCCAGCATGAGCAGAGGGATGGAGCAGCTCTGCTGGCAGCAAAGGCTGGCACAGCTGCCACTGCTCACCTGCACAGGAGAAGCTCTGGGTGACCTCAGGGTGGCCTTGCAGGGCCTGAAGGGGCTGCAGGAGAGATGGAGAGAGACAATGGACAAGGGCTGGAGGGACAGGACCCAGGGAATGGCTCCCACTGCCAGAGGGCAGGGCTGGATGGGATATTGGGAATTGGGAATTGTTCCCTGGCAGGGTGGGCAGGCCCTGGCACAGGGTGCCCAGAGCAGCTGGGGCTGCCCCTGGATCCCTGGCAGTGCCCAAGGCCAGGCTGGACACTGGGGCTGGAGCAGCCTGGGACAGTGGGAGGTGTCCCTGCCATGGCAGGGGTGGCACTGGATGGGCTTTGAGGTCCCTTCCAGCCCAAACCATTCCAGGATTCTGTGGTTCTGCTGTAACTGCTGCTAACAGTGGCTCTGATCCATTAAGGCTTGGCACGCCATGGTAAGACCCTAAAGTGAGTACGTCTCCTAGACTACCCCTGTAACTTCCAAACGTCCTTTGTTAGAGAGGTGCAGATATCTGTCTTTAAAAAGTAGCAAAAAAGAGAGATTTTAAAGTCATACAAAATTGCTCTGACAACGTACAACACTATTAGAGAGATCACCTTCCCTTGTATTTTCAGAATGATAAACCCCTGTGTCAGGAGTTGGAGGCAGGATGCATATGTTAGAGGTAAACAATGAAAAGCGACTTAGAATGCTCATTAATTAATGCACGTGTTCTCTGCAATTTCTGTAAATGATAGGCAGGAACGCAGATCCACTGCAGCACAGTGTAAAAATAATAAATAACCTACTGCCATCTGCTGCTCGTGAGTCTGAGCTATCATGTGGTGCCACTTGGGTTTGACTTACACTCATTTTCTGTTTGTAGGAAACAGACTCCTGTTGCAAACATGTTTCCATGTCTGAAAAAACCCTGCATCTGAAAAAACCCTGCATAAAACTGTTCAGCACCAGAATTTAAAAAAAAATTATTTATTAAAAATTTATTCATTATTAAAAATGGATAATTTATTAATTTATTATCTATTACTTAAAATTTTTAGAAAATTACTTTTCCCACAAAATATCAGCCATTCTGTAGAAACAATTATGATTGCACAACGAATGCTCTTGTTTTTGTTTCCAAGTTTTTGAAAAACATGTGCTAAACTTTGGTAATCATTTATTTATAAGACACAAATGCTGGAGTAGCTCTGTAGAAAAGATTATTTTTATTGTGAATTTTACCAGCTTTTTTTTTATGCTTTGAAAATCACTTAATTTAATCTTTTTTATTTCCATAACTAAAAATTTGTTAGCTTAATTAGGTTTTTTGCCTTAGAAATATATATACGGACTACCTGAAGTGAGTATACAACATATTGTCTATTCATTTGCATGATTTAATGGAGCAATATGACCCAAAAATGTCCTTGGAAAAATGAAATTTTCAATTATGTTACAATTATGGCATAATTAATCCTGTTTATCTTTAACAAAAAAAACCCTAAAACTCTGTGCTCTGCATGGTTCCTATCTGCTACATTTTTAATTAGGGAATCCTTCCATAGGAGCTCAGATAACTCTGTTATTAAAACTCTTTTTTTTTGCCAACTAATCTTATTAAATATATTCTTGAGTACAGTCCATAACTATGATGAAGCAAGCATTATTTTTTTCTTCAGTGATTCTGAACTGCTTCCTGTCCACTCGACAACCTTGTGTAGCCACATTTTATCCTCGTGTTCTTCTCCATGGTGTAAACTAACACAGCCTCACCTTTCTGAAGAGCTGGTACTAAGTGCAAGCTGCCTTTTGCTGTAAGATGATGTCACCAAAGTAATTGTTCACATATCTAAGGCTGTCGTTTCCTCTGCTACAAAATAACTGCACAAGCCATTGAATTACATAAGAAAACAAAATAGGATAATCTAATAGAATAGTCTAGAATAACCCTACATACTTTGCTTGTGTATTTCAAATGGATTTTTGAAAGTGTTTAAAGTTGACCAAGCCCTGCTGCCATTGGCCTCAATACCTTAATTACAGTGAGAAAACATTAGGTCGATGCCATGTGTTTCTTTATAATCCAGTAAGAGGTTTTCTTTCTGACAGTGTGTGAAAATACAGCCCTTAAAAAATATAGGAAGTCTACTCTGGAAAAAGAAGTAGTTTGCATTTGTGCTGCTCTAGTTTACAACAGATGTGTCTGCTGTCTGATATTAAAAGTCAAAGCTGATGGAAAGGATCTTTTTAAAAAAAAAGATACTGTGACATTATGAACACCAGAAATGTCTTGAAAGGAGATGTTTACCTAAATCCTTTGGACAATTTTTCCCTTTTTGGGAAAAAAATAAGGCTTTGATTTCCTGAGTAGGAGATGCTCACAATTTAAAATGGATTATCTAATTATGATGAAGGAATTAGTGATGAAGTACATTATTTTAGGACTGATATTTTGATTAAAAACCAAAAAGTAATAGTCATACCACCTTGTACCCAGCACTTCTCAAAGAATTCTCAAAATTAAGGGATTTTATGTGTAACACGTCTTCATATTATATGTATAATATTTTCTACAAATCTACACAGTATTTAGAGATTCTCCCTCTAAAAATGGAATCAGAAAATAACAGATTATGAAAAGCACTTTATTTTCTGAATCAGCATCAAGTACTTCTAAACCTATTGCTGTCCAATGACAGCAGAGCATGAATGGAATAATTTTGGATAAGTATTTTGTGTCTAGTCCTCAATACTTCTTAAACCTCCTCCTCCTACTCAAAAACCTGCAATTACTGTGCCATTTTGAAACCAGAAAAAAAAATCTTAACTACATAGCTTTGTAAATTTTTATTGTTTATGGTCCATAGTTTAATGTTGATGGAGCACTTATCTGGAACATGAAAAACTGGCTCTTCAAGAGGTGTATCACAATCCTCCTATCCTGGCTTGCAAAATCAGTAAAGAATGGCACATTTTCATCAATCTTTGCAGTGGTGCAAGTTAAGGACACATAAAAAATTCCCAAAAGACACAGCTAAGTACATATTTAGTCTTCAGAACAAATAATGGATTACTTGCAACTACAACTCTTCATAATATCTCGGGCAAACAATAATGGGTTAAAAAAAATCCCATAATTCTGAGTTAATGGATTTTCCTCTCATTTTACCAAAAGACATCACAGTCACTCCCAAATAACAAACAGACATCTTTTATTTCAGAACTTGATAAGAGTTCTTCTACTGGAGGAAGAATTAAGGTGGGAAAAGTCTATCCAAAATAACCAGGAAGGCTATTATAATTTTACTGGACAAAAAAATCTCTTGTGCTTCTTAAATCTACCTCAGGTATTTGGAAATTACTGGATTCTGTGTTTTCACATTCTTCATGACCTAATTCTCTCACAAGTGTAAGGAAAATTTTCAGCTTCAACAAATATCAGAAGCTAGATTCTGTGACATTATGAAGACTGCAGTCCAGGGAAAACATTAAGTCTGGACCACTATTTTACAATTTACATTTTAACAACATTGTAATGAATTAATGTTGTTAAAAAATTAAAAACAAAACAAAAATAAAACAAAAAAAAGCACCATGAATAACTCAACAACAAAAAATCCCCAAACCAGACTCCTTAAATAAAGCAAGTGAAATAGTTCTGGAAAGCATTTCAACTGGAGAGAAATTTTATGAACCCTTATATCCATTCAGGGAGAGTTTAATCATATATTTAAGTACCTAAGATCCCATTTCTTTGTAAGTATATGGATAGAAAATTACTATGTAAATCAATGTCCAGAAGGCTTGGAAACTCTCAATAAGGAAAAATTTGCAAATAAACAAATCTTTTCAGAAGTTTTCTTTACCCTTTGTTTTCCTCCTGAACCATGATGGCTGTGATATAAATGAAGCTTGCAGGGAAAAAGAAAAAAAAATGAAAAAAAAATGAAAAAAAAAAAAAAATGGAAATTGAAAGCAATTAAGTGCTTTATTTGATTTTGCAATATCATTTTGTTTATTGCAAATTCCAACATTGGGATTCCAAATTTCTTGTGTTTGGCACTGGATTTCTGCTCATTCTATTAATTTAATTAAGTCATCTTGTCATCTGAATCAATAATTTGAAACAGGATTTTGAAAGGCTGTTGAAACCTGTGGGAAACCCATCACATACTGAAACATGAGAAGTACTCAGTGCTTTTGAAAACTGAAGTTGCTGACAGAATGAAACCTATCAATGAAAATAAATTTATTGGGGGTGTAACAACAAGAATATATATTACAGAACCTGAAGCCAAAAATAGTAGTGGAATGTGAAGGTTTGTTCATCATCTACCTGTGAACAATTTCTATTTGATTAAAAAACCCAAACGAACAAAAGAAAAAAAAAAACCTTGTATGCTAGTCTTGCTTGCAGGTTTAGGGAAAAGAAGATCAAACTGAATGGGATGCAAAAATGTTGCAAGGATGCCCAAAGGAATTAGAACACAAGATACAGCAGATGGGTGATAAATTATTCTCTTGTTCTAAAATGCAGAATAAATATCAAATTAGACAAAAATCCTCTCCACAGGTGGCTCAGAAGACAAAAGGAAAGAGAAGTTCTAGATAAAGCCCAGAGCAATATTTTACCCAATATTTGCCAAGGACAAAGGGAAATCCATTCATGATGGTATTTAAGCTTGGAATTCCTAAAAAGCCAGCAAATTTTAAAGGAAGACTGGTGAAAAATTCCCCTGTATTCAACAACAGAAGCAAACACTTTCACAGCAGGTTTTACAGCATGGCAAGAGATCGAACTCCTCACTTCAAGAGATTTTTCAAACTCTATGTTTTTATAGAGTATGTTTTACAGTTCAGTTTAGCAAAATATTTTAGCTTTTACTCACTGGCCTGCTATCAAACTCATTGCCATCCTCTTCACTGTCAAGACTATGACAGATATGAGAGAAACAGAGTCCAAATCCTGACAGCCTGAGTGGGCTTTGCAAGACCTGGCCCTCAATTCATTCCATGAATTAACCTTGAAAAAAACGATTGAATTCCTTTCTCGGGTACAGGGCAATGTTAATTTATTTGAAAGTGTCTCACTGAGAGAAGTGCTAATGAAACGCACTGAATATAATTTTAACAGCTATTGTTATTGTTATAATGACTCAGCATTTCATCTGAAGGACATATTTTTATCATATAAGGTAGGCAGACAGCAAATGTCAAAGTCCTGTAAATGTCCATGCAGGGGAAGTCAATCTTTATTCAAGGTTCTACCTTTCAAAATTAAGCAAGTAGATTAAGTCAATTAATTAGCCATCAATTCAACACGAACATGATGAAGTCCTTTGTCAGAGCCATCTGCAGTGCCTAAATTTTAAACATGATGTATAATAAATTGAAACTAATGCAAAACAGCAGGAGTGGAATGTGGGAATTATTAAGTAGGCGTCAAGGGTTTGTCCTGCAGGAATACTTCCTCCTACTGCCAGTGAAACAGAGAGTGGCATGAGGCTCTGAAATCCTGAAGCAGTAATGCCTAACATTATTTTGAAATGTACTTTTTTTTTTAGAGTCCTGTCATTAAAACAAGTCTAAGAATCTCAGTTGCATCTTTGCATTACCTCTGGCCTCTGTTTCACTACTTAAAGATTATTGTACCCCAAAGCTGCATGGATCAATTACTGAGAGATTTTTTTTCATCTCTTGAAAACTTTGAGGTGTTCTTTTGAAGGCTGTTAGGTTATCCAAGACATTAATCTCAATATTGATGACCCATCTGCTTGGAGAGTTTGCAACTGTCTCACAGCACTGAAGCACTGAGCTTTTTTCCTACCTCATTAACTTCTGTTCACAGGCATAGCCCAATAAAGATTAGTACCAACATATTAGGTTTCACCTCTTTTTGTCACTCCTACTTCTTTCTTCTTTTTCCCCCCAAAAATGCCAAGTCAATAATTATTTATTTTCATTCTACTTCAAAATATTTTTTCCCCAACACATTTTAATTGTCTGTTGGTCCAGTATGAAGTGTCTGCAACACATACCTGCTTCTCACTGCTCATTCACAAAAAGGGAATTGCAATCCATGTCTCACTCAGATTGTCATGATTTAATAGAGCCAATGGATATTAATAATTTTGTTTTGTTATTGTAACATTATTCTCCTTAAATGTACATCTTTCATTATTTTGGGAATTTGGGAGCTGATGTTGGATCACCTGATTTCAGTGGGCATATTGAAGACTTAAGAGATGTATTTGTGCTGAGATTAATTCTAGCTGGGTCATATAGTTAAACTTTGGAATGGGATTATGACAAAATCTAAATCTGCCTCCATTTTTCCCTTGACTTCCTAAAGGAAAAGATGAAGAGCTCATAAAATGGTGTGGTGACCTTGGGAATACATTTCTATTACAGTTCTTGGAGTTGTTTAGGTACAGTTGTGAATTTATGAAGTGATTACCCTGACTTCATGTTTGCCCTGAAGCTGAAATTCTCCAGTTGCCTGCAATGACTCCATCCTGGCTCACCCCACAGCTCAATTAAGGCAGGCACTTCCCTTGGTGGGGAATCTCAGGCACAAAAATGAGCTCTCATTTGCACTGGGACTTAAAGTGGGATCCAACCTGCTGTGGGAGCTTAGGAAGGGTTTTTAGCAAAGTGCTCAAACATCACCCTTTACAAAAGGCATTTCTAAATGACTTAGGGAAAGGGAGAGACTCTGGAATTTGGGAAATGTTGCATAACAGATCATCCATTTCATTATCTTTGTGGTAAATTATTGCACTTTGCCTTAAACTCTGAAGCATAATATTCTTTCTTTTTTTNGAAAAAAAAAATTTTTTTTTTTTTTTTTTTTTTTTTTTTCTTGTTTTTCTTTTCTTTTTTTCTTTTCCCACAAACATGGATTCTGATAAAATACAGCAGAAGACATTCTGGGGAACTCAGCAGCACAGATTTTTCCATCTCACAATCTTTGCCTTGACAGTAATGACATGCATAATGTCTGAAATAATATAAAATCTCTTCTTACTAATTACTGCAAAACAAGAAGTATCAAACCAAAGTCCAAAAAGTATTGCACGTTTTTCTCAAGTGCTCAGTATTAGTCTGTGAGACATTTCTGGCTTCTTAAAACTTCAGCTTTGTTCATTATTGATAGGAATAGGTGTCTGAGTGAGGACTGATTGAAAGGTTAATGTGCTAAGCACATGATGCAAAGTAAATTGGGATCACAAAAACAAAAAGAAGGGGATTTTCTGTGCAATGTAGAGTGGAAAAACAGCTAAAGTTCTAACTTTTATTCATCACCCAATTGTACAATGGTATAATCACTCTCTTGGAATTCAGGAGTATTAATCCTTCCCCTGTCCGAAGCCCAGAAAACAGGGGACTCTTGTCCACCACACACTGTAAAGGAGGAGGACCAGACCCTGGCACTTGTCACAAATGCAAATAAAATCACTGTGTTTGAAAAAAACAACACCATGAGACAGCTTCTTCTCAGTCACTGGTAATCAGTGGCAAGATTTAGTTTTGTCTCAAGGGTGTCCCCAGTACGGTGTAGCTACACTAACTACAGTAACTACAGCCTTGTTTGGCTCTCCCTAAAGATGCTGTGATGAGGCAGTGAGCTCCTACAAAAGGTGATTTTGAATATTCTGCTCTAAGCAGCCTCCTGGAGCATTTCTGCTCACTGTCTGGTTATTATGCCAGACACCAGCTGCCATGTGTGCTGCTCTTTTCTCACAGCAGATGACAACGTAATCAGTAAGACTTTGCTCGCTGTGACTCATTGAGATGAAGCATTTGGCAGAAAAACATATCTAGCACAGGATCTAGCACAGGATGTTAATGAAACCATTCCTCATTGCTACCTGTCTTTATTAGAACCAGGCCTTTGCACAGGGGGAAATTGCTTTGGACAAGCAGAGGAAAAAAGGCAGTTTCAGTTTCTCTCCACAATCTTTGGTTGTGTTATTATCACCACTGCACTGATCACCCTGCTCTGACCATCAGTTTCATGCAGCCCTTGTGCTCTTTGCTCTCCACTGAGGTTAAAGACAAGGGCTTGCAATCTTGTCCTTTTCTTCTCCAGCCTGGAGAGGAGAAGATTGTGTGAAGACCCAATAGCAAACTCCCAGCGTCTGAAGGGGACCTACAGGGAAGACAGAGAGGGACCATTCATCATGAATTGTAGTGATAGAAAAAGGAGTAATAGGTAAAAATCAAAAAAGGGGAAATTTGCATTAGACATTAGGAAGAAATTCTTTACTGTGAGCTTGGTGAGACACTGGCACAGGTTGCACTGGGAGGCTGTGGATGCCACAACCCTGGCAGTGCTCAAAGCCAGACTGGATAAGGCCTTGAGCAGCTTGGTCTAGTGAGAGGTATCCCTGCCCACAGCAGGGGTTTTGGGACTAGATGATCTTTCAGGTCTATTCCAACCCCTTAACATTCTATGAATCTGTGATTCACTGCTGGGGAAATTATTATTCTATCTGGTACTCTGCTTTGCCCTTTCTCTTAAGTAAAAAAAATTGAAAGGAAAAGAAAATACTTCAAAAAGTTCTTAGTAGACCATCACTGTTGTTCTTGTCCTTTTAAAATGTGGTTTCTTGTCAGTTTGGATTTTTTTTTTTTTTTTTTGGGGGGGGGGTAATATGAAGAATATGAGAATATCATTGAATATGAAGATATCCACCATCTGTGAGGACAACAGCATCATCCTTTCACTGGGATTCAGAGGGGGAAGGGGAGTAGCACTGACAGCAGCACTGATGTTCCAGGGTACCTGTGTGCATACCTAGGGCCTGAGTTCAGAGCTGGCTCTGCCTCACACAGGTGTACAGGTCACAATGAGCAATGCCTTGGCCATGCTTCAACGAGGGAAAGAGAAAGGAAATCTCTTGGGAATGAAGATGGAAAATCTTTCTGCTTTCCCTGTTGAATTTCTTTTATTATTTTCTTTCAGGATCACCCTGACCTCGATGGTGGGTGGAGTTCATAATGATGCTTCCGGTTCACCAGGCATTCATGGAGGGAAATAAAATTTGCTACCAGTTGCAGATGATGCTCAGTTAATGCAGCTGGACTTTCTGTCCTACAATTTTACTGTCTATTTTTCATTTCTTTGCACTTCCAACAATCACTTCCCCATTCTGACATACATGGGGAAGGCCTGTTTATTTAAATCCTGAATTTTGTACCTTTAGTGAATTAATAGCTAGTGAAAAAGCAAAACGTGATTCTACCTTCTCTCTTTAAAGATTTTTTTGGGGTCCTTTACCATATATGAAACACTATTGCATTTATTACTGCATTATGTTAATGTTAAAACGAAGAGATAAACCAAACTAATATAATCTCAATAAATAATATTGCAACTTCTGAAAATGGCATTCTAGGCTAGATGAACCATGGGCCTCACCAAGAGGAAGATTTCTTATGTTCTTAAATCCTTTTGATTTTCATTGATTCCAAAGGAGAAGTACTGGGAGTTAGAGGGAAAACACTGCATAAGGGAATTTTTTTATTAGGGTGTTAAGAGTGTTATGAATCTGACAAAATTTAGTGTCTGTAATATATATTCACCTACAGACCACTGACATGCTAATCAAATGTCTTTTTATATGCAGTATTCCTAAGCCAAGATAAAACTATGGAGTTATCTGTCCTGGAAACAGAAATTATTTTACCTCAAAAAAAAAAAAAAAAAAAAGGAAGAAGCAAAAATGATTGAATTATCCAGGAAAGTGTTTTTCTCAAACACAACTGTTTTTGGATCTGACAAACCTGACTGGGACATGGGTGATTTCTTGTATCCCTGAGTGTGTTCCCACATGGTTAAATACTTTATGAAGTGCAGCTGCCACATGGTAGTCACCACTACCCTGTTACTACAGCAAATTACATGCCCCAAGCTGGGTAAATCTCACTGTGTGATGTCTCACTTGAAGTTTTTTTCCTGCTCCTTTGAATGAATTTCTGCAGAATTCGGCTACCACACAGTGCTCCTATTTATGCAATATCATGTGTAATACTATAATGACTATAATGAACCTTCCACTAAACCTAAATGAATAACTGCCTTTGAACCAACTTAATGGTCATTTTGCTTTATCACAATTTGGAGAGGATTCTGTTTGGTGCTGTTGATTGTGGCCATCAACAAGAGTCAAACACTAGGAACATTTGGAAATCTGTGTGTACAAACTGTGTGACCATCTGCTTGCTTAACTGATATGAGAAGACACTAATTATATGAGAAAAGAGCCAGTTTGCTGCCTGAGAAATCACGAAAATGTGTCACAGCACAGTTACACAAATGCGGGCTCATGTTTCTGAGCAGCATTTGAGGAGGAATGCTCCTGAGGTGGCTGATATGCCCCAGGTCCACTGCAAGCATGAGAGGTCATTCACCACTCTCACTTCTTAAATTCTTTGTCGTTCAAAAAGTGCTCAGGTATATTTCTTCAGCTACATTTTTCTTTATGCAGCAGCAGAAAGGATAACATTGGTTTTCCTGATGCTTTGGTGCTTGATATTCATTTACTGTATATCCTCCCCAAAACCATAGACAGAAGCACTCACTGGCCCCTTCCCTTAGAAGATGATGTTGTATTCAGATCCCAGCAGAAGCAGCAGGTATCTCAGATATTCCTGAGTTGGACATGTTTACATGGATTTAATAACCTTTAACAAATATTTCTTCTCCAATGTTCCCTACCTCTTCCTAAATTCATGCAGTATTTATAAATTCACATGAATCTTTAAATATTTTCAGATTCAAAATCCATAAGATATTTCCAATGAGAAGCTGGTTTGCAGAGATGTCTTGCTGCATGTAACCATTAAGATATGGATTGCTTTGGGACAGGCAAAATCAACAGTGCACATTCACAGTATCTGTGTCAAGAAGATCAAAAGCCTCTCTCCCTTTTCAGACAACAGACTGAAACACCCAAACAACTGATGGCAAGATTTTGAGAATTCAACTTTTACTCTTGAAACAGTGATGGAGTTATGTTGTTTTCATGTGAAGAATGTTAGATTTGTAAGACAATTATTGCTGTGTTAGGCAGTATCTGTGTTTTGGTTTTATGATTTCCAGATTTGATCATTATAAGAGTAGCATAAGTTTCTGAAGACAGAACTGTTTATAGCCCCTTTTAGGACTCATTTCTAGAAATCAGCATTTAATTGATCCACTATCAGCTATTTTTAAGCATCTGATGCATTTGGTGATTTGTCTGTTCTGAATGGACTATTCTTCAGCCTCAAAGGACAGTATTGTAGAACAGATTGAAACCCAGAAATCCTTATTTCTGTAGAACATAGTCACACCTCAGACTTTATATGTACAGTATGTGTGTGTTTATACAGCCATAGCAGCTTCATTAGAGTTTTCAGCAGAAAAGGAACCCAGAAGCTGTGTCTAGGCCAGAGTTACAGCACTGAGCTAAGCAAAGTAGTCACCTCAGTTTGCAAAGTGTGCTGCACAAATTCTCTCCTGCAATCCAGTGCAGAAATGCACTTCTGCTTGGCAAATCATCATTGCATTCCTGGACATGGGGTTGCTCCCATGTTGGGCAGATGTAGTTCTTATAGCTCTGCTGGTGACAAACCCACAAACAGTGTGAGATCAGGAGCAAACTGATCATGTCCTGTCTGCCTGGCCCACCAACTGTGTGTTTTCCTAAGAAATCCACATCTGCTCATGCAGATTGAGAGAAATGGAATTGCAGGCATGCTCCAAAACAACTGCGGTGTTTCCTGATCTGTGGCTCAGGTGAAGACTTGAGAAGCAAAGGATGGTTATGCAGTCACAGGGGCTGGCTGCCTAAGATGCCTCCCTGAAAATAAACCTCTCCCCATCCTTCATCTCACGGCCACATTCCTGACAGGGTGATTTTAGGAATGTATCTCTCCCTGCTGTAGTTTCCAGAGTTTGCTCATCAGCCAGCAATGCTCCTGCAGAGGAATTTGTCAGGCAGTTGTGCATCAAACTGCACTCAGTGGGGAGGATGGAAGGAGGACCAAGAACACCCCACATGTGAGAAGACTGCATGAATTATGCAAGGCCTATCATGGCACATGCGTGTCCATGATCTCTCCTTCACTGGTGAGGAGGAAATGCCAGTGAGAGCAAATAGCTGCTGTGAGCAGGATGTGAGAAGCCAGAGAGTTCCCAAAGCCTGGCTGCTCTGCCTGTGCTCCGGCTGATGAAGCATGGCACTGATGCTACAGCACCTGGCAGAAGGACCTTTAATTGCATGCTAAGCTGCAATCATTTCCAGGATGGTTGTAAAATGTGCATTTGGACAATTACAGGCAACCTGAGGCTGTTCACACAACTGACTGAGCTGAGAGCGGGGAGATGCCATGTGTTGCAAGGGAGTCCTTTGCACTGCAAAACATTTGCAGGGGAGAGGTGGTGAGCTTGTCCCAGGGGGAGGATGGTGACAGTGCTCATTTACACAGAAGGAGGAGGCAGACAGAAAATGCACCTGTGATAGCAGGGTCTGACTCCAAGAAGGCAAAAGAAATAATGGGATGTGCCCACACGCTTCTTCTGCAAAGCAAATTAGCATAACAATGTAAAATGCTGGCCGGGGAGGAGCTGTCAGAGTGGATAATGCAAATTCAGCAATGTAATTCTGACCTGACAGATTGCTTTGGGGATTTTGTACTGTTTTGATTTCTACTGGTTTTGCTTTTACCCACATCTATTTCTTTCTTTCTTTCTTTCTCTTTCTTTCTTTCTCTCTTTCTTTCTTCTTTCTTTCTTTCTTTCTTTCTTTCTTTCTTTCTTTCTTTCTTTCTTTCTTTCTTTCTTTCTTTCTTTCTTTTCTTTCCTTCCTTCCTTCCTTCCTTCCTTCCTGGAATCCTTCCTTCTTTCATTCCTCACTCCCTGCTTCCCATCCATCCATCCATCC
>VZSE01014801.1:5215-39581 GCA_013398275.1 Promerops cafer | reverse complement strand
ATTATTTTAAAATACACATTCCAGAAAGTATTTTAGAAGTTGTTTCCTCAGGGTGCTGTTTCTCAGTAAGTACCCAGTCTGTACTGCAACAGACCCCAGACACATGCCAGGACCAAGAGCCTGCAGCCACATCTCACTCACTGACCCTGTGTGTTGCCTGTAGAACTATGTCACAGCCCCTTTAGTGTGCTGCATTCCTTGCTGAGGACCTGATGGAAGACTGAGGCAAAAGAACTGTCCCACTGATGCTGGAAAAGCTCCAGCACTACCAGGGTCATGGCATCCTCATGCTTTCTCTAGAAATAGGCAACTACTGCCCCACACCACTCCAGAGTCTATTAAGGGGTGGTGGAAGAGGAAGTCACCAAAAGAAAGTCTCCCAGCTTCTCCAGCTCTGTGCACATTGCTGTCCCAGGCAGCAAAAACCAGAGTCTTAACAGTCTGGTTTGTATCAAGAGGACTCCACAGTGCTTGCAGGGCTGGGATTTTTACTTCAGGTGACACACAAACTCAAACCAACCCCAAACAACCCTGAAGACTGAAGGAAACTGCTCTCCTACCACAGTAATAAGCACATGACTGTAACAAGCAGTAACAGCCAAGCCTGTGCAGCTGAATTATCATGGCACCAGCTGAGCATTCTTGCTGAAGTCTGTAGGACAGTCTGGCTTGAGGAAAAAAAAGACTAAGAAATGACAGACAGTGAAGGGGGGCAAGAAATGAGAGATGTCTTTACTCAACCTAATTTCCTGGGATGTTGGTCCTGAATACAAAGAGCTTTACTTTCCTATATAAACATTCATTTCCCTCTAATAGGACCAGCAGATTCCCACAGGACTGAAAATGCCTCTATGCTACATATTGACATAACTTATGCTCTGTTTGACAAGTGAACAGATAGCAGAGGCTACTTCCACCAAAGAAAAAACATACCTGGTGGTGTGAATGCAAACAACAACACCTGAAACTACATTTTTGGCAGGACCCATAGCACAGGGGTAAAGGAACTAATGGCAGGAACACCAGGGAAACCCATGGTACTGCCTCAATATCCTTGGCCCCATAACCCACAGGGACGGATTTCATGTGAGGAGCATTCCAACAGTGTTTGGAAAGAGAAGCAGCTGACAACTGGGAGTATTTATGGTTCTCTTTCCTCCCCAAGTTGGAGGGCACATTGTCCCTTTGTAAGGCATGGGAATAGCATCATGGACAGTGGGGCAGTTTCTTCAGGGAATCCAGAAAGATGCGCTCACCTTCCAAGAAGTCATGGTCCTGAGAAGAGAGGGATGGAAGGGATGGGTATGAGAGAGTCACACAGAAACAGCGGCACTGTCCAGGATGATGTTCGTGACTGAGGGAAGTGTCCCAGACTGTCCCCCATGCAAGGAACAGTGGGCTGGCACTCATCTGTGGTACCCTTTGGGGTGCATGGGGGCCCTTCTGAAGCCCATAACCTCGTACTCTGAGTGGGACCTACAGACAAAGCCTCTAAGAGCATCTCTGCCTGGACAGGGGCACAAAAGAGAAGCAGGGGCTCATAGGAGAGGATGGGGACATCACAAAGTCAGAGTCATGGAGAGTGGGGTTCTCCCACCCAGGGATGATGTGGGAGAGGGACAACCCCAGCCAGCTAAGGATGTGATCCATGAATATGACACAAGTGTGAGGAGCCACCCATCCTTGCTTCACTCCTCTAACTGCCCATGGAACTGCAGCCCTGGCCCAGAGGCTCCAGAGGAGAAAGTTCTTTGTGAAGGAATAGCACCTGTATGCCACAGAGAAAAGCAGTTATACATACAAGACATTTACATGATTCTCCGTGGAGACTGGACAGTTATTTGGAAGAGAAATATGGATGGGAAATAAAATACAGAACTATTGGAAAATCCAAGAGTAAGAATAGCTCAAAGTGGGTAGAGTACTCATGAGGAGAATTATATACCTGTGCACTTTTTCACTCCTGAAGCAGACACTTTATTATCAGTGCTGGAAGTCAGATATTGGGCTAGTTAAACCCTTTTCTGATTCAGTTTTATGTTCTTACAAGGTAAGAAGCGAGGAAAAAGAAGGGTCCCAATAAATGAAGAAAATTATGCTAAGTATTGTCATTTCCTAAGGTGTGTAGGAGGACAGAGGAACTGAAATGTAGGTGGGAACAAGCACTGTGGTGACAAGCCTTAAAAGTGAGAACAAAAAGTTCAAACTTTCCTCCTAAAAGAAACCAGAAATGGACTGTAAAAGAAGAACAAACTCACTACGTGTGGCAAGAAAATAGTATGCTTTTGACAGCAGCATGTTTGATGCATTGAAAAAGAACAAATTAGGATGCAGAGGAGGAGTGCAGCAAGCGCACTATATCATACACAAGGGAATAATTTTTTGTAAGAGAATATGTAAACCTTGAGGTGAGCTCCTACTAGTCATGCTTCTTCCAGTTAAGGATTCTAGACTGTGAAATCCAAGAGGTACTTATTGTGCTACACCTGGGAACACAATGTTTTTTACTCTGGATTCATAATCAAATTAGGTCCCACTATTTTTGCATGTAATACTAGAATGATGAGTCATAATCCAGATGAAATCACACTGGCAGGCTTCTTTCTGATTAAGAGAATAGAAAATACATAGAGGTACATATTGAAAGATTAAAAACAATGCAAAATGACCATGATATGCTTTGGTTTTGACCTTTCACATTCTTTGGTTTGCAAGATTTCTTCATCAAGACTTCTACTACACAAGAGGAACCAGAAATAATGGGGAATGCCACTAAGAAAGAGTTGGAGAAAAAATGTAAACAACCTCTTATTCCATCACTAGACATCTCTGAAGAGAGCCTGATGCTTCTTTCTTTGCCCCTTCCTTCTGGGTTTGTTGTTGAGGCTCCCCGTCAGCCCGCTGCTTAGCCTCTGAGCCAAATGGTCCCAGCTCTCTCAGCCTTTTCTCACAGGAGGTGTGGTCCAGTTCCTTCCCCATCTTGGTGGTCCTTTGTCAGAAGATTTTCAGTATGCCTGCACCTCTTATGCTGGGCAGCCCAGCACCGAACACTCTGCCCCAGGTCTGAGCTCACCAGTGATGAGTAAAATGAAATCATTCCTTCTCTTGACCTGCTGGTAACTCATCTCCTAGAGCAGCTGAGGATACTGTTTGCCTACTCTCCAGCAACAGCACGTGGCTGTGTTCATTTTGGTGCCCACAAGGGCTCCCAGACTCTTTGCTGCCAAGCTGCTTCCCAGCCTGTGCTGGCTCCTGGGGTGGTACCTCCCTGGCTACAGACTTTACACTTTGAGTTACTGAACTTCATGAGGTTCCTGTCAGCCCTTTCTGCAGCCTGTCCTGGTCCCTCTGGATGGCAGCACAACCCTCTGGTGCATCTCTCACTTCTCCCGGTGACTCCAATTGGACACCTCAACTCTTTTGCCTCTCGTCACCTGAAAACTTACCCTGTTTTTACACAAGAAAATATACTTATTGCTAAAGAAATAATACAGTCTGTTCAGTAAGAGTAGAAATTCCTTCACCAGCAGCTGAAACTTGAAACTGAGAAGTAAATTGGAATACTGTTGTCTGAATTTACCATAAATTGAAAAATTCTTCCAGATTAGATGTTTCTAACCTTTGACATTTTCTTTAATGCAGGAGAAATTTTCCTCTGGATTTACATCTCCCAGATCTCATTACATTTAGAGATCATTTGCAGTATCCTGAATATCCAGCAAATTAGTGCTGCTTGACAGTCGTTTATCAGACTCTACAATATTCAGTGCTGTTGTGTCAGAATAAGATAAAGCACAAGATGGGTACTGTCAGCCAGCACTGAAGTGTATGGTGGGAGCACAACACTGCTTCAAGACTGCTGGCAAAAAGGCTGTGACATGAAGGTCTTCAGGGAAAGCATGAATAACCATTCGGCTTATCTTCCCAACACGAAAATTTGTTAAATGTGCATAAGAGAAGCAGTAAGACACTTAAGTCTCATTTAGTCACGTGTATGTTGTTCAGCTCTTTTTATTTATGTCCTATCCAACCCTACCTGTATGGTTCCATTTATAGTTCCAACAGAGTAATAAATGGTAAAAATAGAAAGTGGATATATACTATTACTTCACCTGATCTTAATATTAATTCATTCTCCTTTGTAGATAGCTAATGTTATTCAGTACTTTCCAAGTTCCCTTCATGTCTGCAATTCTTAACCAGGCTAGGGTAGTAGAGAGGTTGCAAATTAGATGACCTTTTATCCTATTCACACTCTTGTAGACCATTCTCTTTTTGATTAATCCCTCTGCAAGGTTTTCAGCAATTGCTTATATAAAAAAATATACCATCAATTAAACTTTATAAGTCTTTTAAATGTGGAAGCAAAGAGGAGGCCCAGTGATATTTCATCAGCCAGTCTCCCACTGGTTTGATTGCTTGAGAATGGCCACCTCAGTTCTTAATAAACTCAGTATACAGAACTGAAAGAACAAGACACACACTGTTCCAGTGTGTCCATAAAAATCACCAGTAGCAGGTATATCTATGATTAATAAAGTGTATATATTTATATATAATGCTTATATGAATTACTATCAACAATCAAATACAGCACCCATCAGTAGTAGAGCAGCAGTAAATACAGCAACATCTAATTAACTGCAGCTGCCAGCTAGGAATATACTACTAGAAGCAGTAGCACACAGGTAGTGTACAACTAGATGTAGTAGTATACAACTAGGTATATACTGTTGCATATATATAGGCATGTACTATTGCAGATATACAAGCATATCATTGGTGAATAGGATTACCAAGAGTATGACACCAGACATATTTATGATAAATTACTTATATGGATATATACACACACATACAGGTATACATAAAAATATCAAGTGAATTATACAGATTTCAAAAGAGGCCAAGCAGTAACAAAAGGTGATGATCTGTTCCTAGAGGGAAGATCTAACTGTGCCAGAGGTGGAAAAACAAACCTACAAAGAAGAAGGGGACCAATAAGGTAACAGGCAGAGTCCCACCTCAAAAAGATTTGTATCAAGGAATCTCGTGCCAGCCAGGCATCTCTGGGGGGAGTCCATGATCTCTTAGAAAGTTTGCATGGGATTCAGTCTGCTTAAAAAGAGTACATGCAACATGAGAAGATCTCAGAGAGACAGACTCCATTTTTGGTAAAAATTAGGTCCCTTTTATATCTCAGACATACCAGGTCATAAAGTACACCATGTTTAAACCACCAATAGGTACCTGTTAATTTTGGCTTTTCTCCCTGTCAGCCAAGGATGATGATGTTTTCTGTTCTTTCAAATAAATTTTACTTTTCCAGACTTTATCACTTTTTCATATGTTGCTGTACTTTTGCTGTTACACGTTTTCAATTTGCTGTTAGTGTTTCTTGGTTTTGCACTTAGAATTTGGTGACTCAGGGTATCTCTGCTTTCTAGGTATGGCAGCTGTACTTTGAAGAGGCCAGTTGCACTTTTCAAGGATGCCTTTGATTCCAAGCCCTAATTTCAAGGCTCACAGCTCCCAGGCTGGGGCGATTTCTCTGTCAGTATTTTTCAGTATACATTTTCTTCTATTCACTAATTTTCCTCTTCTAAGAAAGAACATGTCAGATGGCAGTGAGGCTGGGAGATTTCACTGATCCTTGGGCAGATTTTTTGTGTTCACAAGCAGTGCCTCCTTGTCCTTGCCAATGCCCTGCCACTCCTCCTTATTCCTGGTTCTTTATACAGCATGGAAACAGAAATTGGGTGTGTGTTCCAGCTGCAAGCTTTTAGTCCCATTTGTAAATAAAGGGAGCAGCAAGGGGAGAAGGCATTAGAGGAAAGAAGGATCTTTTTTAAGCTCAGTGGCCCTTTACTATACTGCATCTCTTCTTCACTCTCTGTGATGCAATGTCAAGAGAGACACTAGAAAAAGCAGGAGAAGTCAACAGTGAGTGAAATCACAGGCTTTGTCTCTCCCACCTTTGGGGAATATATGAGACAGGAAAGAAGTAAAAACAATCCAGAGTCCCAACTTTTGTCAGCCTTGCCCCAGGCCAGTGAAATTTAATGTGATTTAGTTGGAAGCTCATTAACACGTGAAAGCAATTTGGTTAGGATGAAAATCTGAAAAGGAAAGAATATGAAGACAAGACAGACCAAACAGGCATAATGAATACTAAGTTACACATGCAGTTTAGGTCCAAAAACATTTATATGATAAGCTGTAAAAAAACCAGGCTTTCCACATGTATACACTTCCAAGGAGAAAAGCAAAACGCTATTTGATTCAGGCATGATTGTACTTTTCAGTATTCTTTCATTGTGACCAGCATTGGCCAGCATTTCTAAAGTGGAGATGTTTGTCTTGTTAACAAAATATCAGTGTCAATTATGTCTATATGAGGTAATAAAAATTCAGATTTTACACTGAATTTGTGTTATGTGGCAGACATCACCCTGTTGAGGACTTGCAGAATGGCCTATGAAACTTAAGGGGTGGAATTCTGGAGCCAGTGAAATCATTGGTTCAGACCTAATATCAAGTTAAATTTAAAACATCTTTTTCTAGCCTGGTATTTGTACCATGCTTGTTATGGTTTCCATGTAAAAGGAAAAAATATTAAGAAATACATGAAGAGTTTTGAATATCAAATATAATTGAGACATTTTATTTTAGATCACAAATAGAAAAAGTGAAATTTGATTATTGAATTGTTTGTTTTTAATAATTCATTAAGTTCTAATTCAGAGCCAGCTGGATTTTTCTATACAAATGGAGAGAAAATAGTGAACAGTTATTTGTAATTTAAAGATTATTTAAAAGTTTGATACTATTTCTTACTGTCTCTTTATTTTGTTCTCTGTCTCCTCAAATTATTTTCATTAGCAGACACCATGCATCTTTTGCCTCTGGCCATGAGCAGAGAAATTAGTGCCAATGTATTATTTAGAGAGGTTGATCAAGTCTTCCTAGTGTGGGTAGGAAAAAGGTACAAAGTACCATCTTTTGCCTTCAGAAAGACAGGCATGAATGCTGATTCCCTGGTCACAATTAAAAAACCCAAACCAGCAAAACTCCACTCCTCTCCTAGCAAGATGAAGTGTGTTTTATTTAAAAAGCAGACTGTAAGCTGAAGAGGAGATGAGATTGTCCTACCTTTTAAGCATATTAACAAGTTTTCAAATGTTTGTATTTCCTCTGATGTCTGAATAAACAAAATGACCAAGCTGGCCAGCTGGTCTGCACTACATTTCAGGGTGTTAATACAAAGGAACTAAGGTGCATTTGATGCATGAAAATGATGAATAACAATAGAATACATCTGGCAAATGTGATACAAAGGTTAAAGTCAAGTTCACCACGGAAGTAGTTGCATTTTGATGGAGTCAAATAATCACATCTTTCTCTTTTTCTGTGGTGTGTATGCATAGCATCCAAAACAGATTACTTTAAAAATATTAAGATTTCAAGGTCAAGTACTCAAGAGCAGGGCAATTTCCTGAGAGAGAATCCCCATAAACCTTAAAAGTGCCCCTTGTGCAAATGTTTTATCACAGAGTTTGCAATTAGAAATTACTTTTTTAATAAGAAGCTTCTGGCGTTGGGAATTGGCCAATATACAGAGAGAGTTGTCCTTTGTGCTACCAGAGTGTGCAGAGACTTACAAGCCACCAACTCCGTTCCAGCTTTCAGAGAGAGGGACCCTTTCACAGTGTTCAGACCCTCCTTCTCATTCGGCCCTTTCCCCTTTCCTTTTCTCTCTGTTTTTTTTTTTTTTTTTTTTTTTTTTTTTTTTTTTTTGAGAGGAAAGAGAAAAGCTGTGTTTCCTGTCTGTTTTTTCCTGTTACCTCGATATTGACTGTTTTTAATCACTTTTGCTCCTGTTTTTTCTCCCCCCCGACTTCCTGTCTGTTTTCTCTTCCTGCTTTTCTATTTGTATTTACATTTACAGTACTTTTAACCCAACTTCCCTTTTTGCTGCTGTCAGCCTCTGTTCCACCTACATCATAGTTTTTCTCTCTGTGTTTACCTTCACTGCTGTATGACGTTTTGCCCAGTTTATGTAGTTGCCTTGGGGGTAAAGTTGTTGCTGTATTGCACAGTTCCTGTACAGTTCCTGCCCAGCTGAAAACCAAAAAAAAAGTGCTACATGTGTACCTAGGGTTTATGTCCATGAAGGGGATAACAGTGTGAAGAGATGTTGCTGCACAGCAGGGTCCCTTATGTCAATGCAGGAAGAAAGCTCTCTTTGCATTAAGATACATCAGCTTGCCCAATGCATCAAGAGTCCTGTAGGGGTTACATCAAACGTGCCACAAGGTGGGAAGGGAAGTCAGGTAGGGAGCGTGGTCTCTCCTTCTCCACAGTGCCTCCATTTTTCCTAAAGCAATCTCTTGTAACATCACTGCTGTCTGCAGTGAAACTTCCCTGTCAGGTAGACAGATAGTTTTTAAGAAAACACAAGTAGCTCCCGAGATATTATCCCATGGTGATTTCGGATTTGCTTTTGCACCTCATTATGTATCTGCATTTATCCTGGGTATCTGGTTTAATTCTTAGTGCTGTTGCTTACAGTTCTCTGAAAAAGTTTTTTGCCAGGTGAATTCATTGGCTTCCTAATAGCAGCCTGTAATTTATTGCTGCAAAATCCTGACAAGTCCATGTGTCTTTTTTTTTTTCAAAGGACAACTCATAAGAGTCACTGTAGTGAAAATTTCACATGAGATTTTTAAATTTCAACTGCAGTGAAAACTGCTGAAAATACTGGCTAGTTCTCCATTGCAAGGTTGCCATGTCAAGTTTGCCCTTACTGGCAGTTATAAAAAAGAGATACCTTCATTTTAGTGTTTGCTTCTCAGATATAAACTTCAAAACTATGTGCAAAACTTTAGGTAAGGCCAGAGTGTTATTTGCTGATTGCACATAATGAATTCACATTTGCTTCACATTCACATACTGTTGCTTTGCTTCAAAAGCTCTGTAACCTGTATGTATGTGTTCACTGCTCATTTGTATGTACATATGTGTTTTTGCACCCATGTAGTTTTCAAAGAGTCTTCAGTGACACTGTAGAAATCTAATTTTCTTCTTACTGATTGTTCCTATCTTATTGCAGGCTCCTCTAAAGAGGCAAATCTCTTTAAGCTACCAGTTCAAATTTGTGACTGACTGTTGCACAACATGTTTGTTAGACATCTCTGCATTATACCATTCTTAGATGACTGCTCTGGACATGAAGTTTATCTTCCCAACACGCTCTATTAAGTCTTCCTTGCCTGTGCTAGAAAGGTTTTGCTGGATCCCCCTGCACACTTTTGCTGTATTAGCTTGTTGTGTTAACACCTTGCTATATGAAATAACACCTGTGGTTTAGCTTAATCCAAGAACTTCAGCCTTTTTTTCCCCCCTAATTTTTTGTATTTATTTATGTTTCTTTCGTTATTTATGTCTGTTTAGAGACCTCTATTTTTTTTTCCTTCACAATTAAAGTTCAGTGGACTTTACTGCCTTCTATACAATTAAATAATGGTTATATTTTCCTGTGACTTACCTCGGACAGAACACATTCCTCAAAAGAAATTTTGAAAATCTGAAAATGCAAACTTGGATTTTCTGTTTCATTGTCCAGAACTCAGCTGATTCATGAATGTTATGTGGGGTTGGTGGTCGGAGGCAGGGATGACACAAACTCTCAGAGATCCATGGGACAACAGCAATGGTTTATTATGGAAGGTTCCTCATATATTTGATTTGAAACTCCCAGGTTTAAATGGCTGATTGGCTGGGATCTCTCTGTGCCCACATCTCTGGCCAGTGGTGCTTCTGCATCTAGGCTTGAACAGGCTGAGGGTCCCCTGCATGGGTTTGAGTCCAGCCTATCGTACCGTGACACATAAAATCTAAAAAAATACTTAGCATGGAAGATGTGTTCCAGAATTTTCTACTCACCCGTGGTAGAAACACTTCTGTCTTTTCACACCTTTATTTAGCAATAGCTTAGCACACCAGAAGCCAAAGCTTCTTTCTTTTTTCTTAGTTGCTTTCTTCCTTTGCTTTCACTAGCTTGAAAGACTTTTCTTCTTTTTCTGCAGAGAAGCAAACCTATCCAAGTTCTCTTTTATCCCCCTTCCTCAGGTCAAAAAATTTTCATGGGGGCAGAAAATTGGGCCCCTTTAGCTCTGTTCTATACTTTATTGACAGCTTTGCTTCTTCTGAGAGCAATTACTCTTTAAGCTCTTCCACAGCTGTAGAATCCATTCTACCAGAGAGAACAACTTCTTGCAAAAACATGTGGACATGACATATTTTGAATCCAGTAATTGGTGTTTTTTCCTTGGTGCTGTTATAAATTGAATACGTGTTCTTCCTCAAGGACTTGACATAGAATCCCTTCAGAATGACAAGCCTTTGAGCCTTGAGTTTCATCTATTTCTTTCCTACAGCCCATTTTTTGTTTTGTTTTGTTTTGTTTTGTTTTGTTTTGTTTTGTTTTGTTTTGGTTGGTCGGTTTTTTAGCACTAGTTCACCACTACAAAATACTGTCTTTACCCATGCCAAACTTGCTAGAATCCTTGTTCTGCTTCACCACTGCTTGCAGCTTTTTTGAAGAATTTTTTGGAACTAATAGCGTTCCCGTTATCTGATTTGTCCATGCTCTGCATGCTCTGCTGGGGTTTGCAAAATGATACATTTCACTGTAGTCCTTTTGTCTTTCTCCAAATACTGTGTTGTAGTAGTGTTTTGTAGTGTATTTTACTGCTGGTGGTACATGTGCAGATCCATGTACTGCCCTTTTGTGAATTCTGTTTCTGAGCACTGCGTGATTTTTGCCTCTCATGTATTTTCTTGTACTATTTGAATCCTCTTGAGCTGTGCTTACTAAATGATAGCCTGGAAGAGGTGAGGTCTTTGAATGGCCTATTCTGGGCAGTTTGCCAAATTTAATTCTGTATCTCCTAGCAGCCACAGGACTATTGGGTTCATGTTTTTTATTTGGGACTTGGCTCTGTAAAATTGTCACACTGATTCTTTGGCCTCAGATGATTCATAGTGTACTGTGGAGTGTTTTCTTCTTCATCAGACTGCAGTGTTTCCTAAGTCTTGCTCAAACTTTCTCCATTTGTCCCTATATGTCTAGGCCCCAACTCAAGGGGATTAGCAATTTCCCCATGGTCTGTTTCCTTTCCCCAGTTTTTTGTATTTTTAATCCAAGCAACGTTCAGTGAACATGAAGCCTGAAAAGCAAGACAGAGTTCCTCCCATTGGAAGTCTTTTCTGTCTTTGTGCACTGTGAAACACCACACTGGATCTATTTCTCTCCTGGCTTTAATAAAGGTAAATATTTTTCATTGTACTCTTTCTGCTTTTCGGCCTAATGTTCGGCCTAATGATGAGTTATCTGTGGTAGATGAATCCATGCCAATTTCCTGGATATCTGGAAGAAATTAGTCACAATAATTTCTGGGGATACTTGCAATTTCATGGAATATGAAAATATGGAGTAGACTAAACAACAGTTTCTATACATAGAGCAGATACTTCCCTATCTGTAATGGTTAGAAAATAATTTAGGAACAGTATATGTAAATGCATTTTTCAGAAATTGTTCAGATGTTGACATTTTCACCACATATGACTTTCAAACAATGCTGACTTGGACAAATATTGTTGTAATTCATGTCAACAACAAAATACCCTTTCCTGGACTTGTTTTGTCTATACTACTGCCAATCTCACCATGTTTCAACCTATCACATAAAACTCTGCATTTGATCAACGTGGTGGGTTGCTGGATGCCAGGTACCCACCAGAGCTGCTCTAGCACTCCCCTCTGCAAGTGGACAGGGGAGAAAATGTAATGAAAGGCTCATGACTTATGATAAGAACAGGGCTGCTTATCATCATGGTCAAAATGTACTTGACTTGGGGAAATTAACTGAAGTTATTATCCCTCAGAATCAGAGCAGGATAATAATAATAATAAAAAAAAAAATCTTAAAAACACCTTTCTGCCCCCTGCCCCCTGCCTCCTTCAGGGAGGCTCTACCTCCCCCCTGCCAGGGGCCCAGGGAGATGGAATGAGGCTTATGGTCAGTTCATCACACATTGTTTCTGCTGCTGCCCAGGGAGAGGAGTCCTTTCACTGCTCCAATGTGGAGTCCTTCCCACAGGAGACAGTTCTCCATGAGCTTCTCCAGTGTGAGTCCTTCACATGGGCTGCAGTTCTTCATGTACTGCTCAGCGTGGCTCCCTTTCCATGGGGTGCAGCCCTTCAGGAGCAGCCTGCTCCAGCTTAGGACCCCACAAGGTCACAACTCCTACCACGAAGCCTGCTCCAGTCTGGGTCTGCAGGTCCCTGCCAGAAGCCTGTTCCAGCATGGGCTTTTCATGGATTCAGAGCCTTCTTTTCATGTGTGCAGCTGCTCTGGTGTGGGGCTCCTCCATGGGCTGCAGGTGGATCTCTGCATTCCCCACTGACCTCCATGGGCTGCAGAGGAATCTCAGCTCAGCCTCCTGCAGCACCCTTACCGCTCCTTTTCCACTGACCCTGGTGTCTGTAGCGTTGTTCTTCTCCTCTATTCTCACCCCTCTGAGCAATATTATATCTGTGCTTTAACTTTTTTTCCTTTATCACAAAGGCTCTACTACCTTGTCTGATGAGTAGGCTCAGACTTGGTCAGTAGCGGGTCCACTTTGGAGGTGGCTGTCACTGCCTCTGCTGCCCATGGGGGAAGGTTCTACCAGCTTCTCACAAAATCTACCCCTGTAACCCACCCCCCACTACCAAATCTTGGTCACATAAACCCAGTACAATAGAGAAAAATTACTAGAAGTGTCAACTATAATTACTAGAGTTCATCTTGGCACAAATTAAATTCCCCCATTATTATACAGTCAGAAATTATACGATAACCTTCATGCAAATCCTACTAAAATTTGCCTTCAAGAGAACAGGGGAAATTAATTTAAAAAGTGCAAATTTTGGAATAATGAGCATGATGAAAATGCATCAGGCTAAGAACTATCACAGAAACCTGAAGCATAAGAGATCCATGAAAGTCTGATGGAATAAGCAGTATGAATATTCTCCCCTTCTGACTGATCTAATAGTGGGCTATTAGGAAATAAGATTTGTAATGAGACGTGTAAGAGAAGAAAAGAGAGAAAAAATAGAGAGTTAGTAGATTAACTACAGTAGAAAATGGGGTTTTCTCCTTTTCCCTCTCAATCCTTTGATAAATGATACAAACGAAAAAGCACATTTTTATGAACTAGAACTTCTGTTGGTAAGTGTTCCATATCGGCAAGTCTAAACTGTTCTGGTTACTTATATTATGATCATTTTAGTAATTAGAATGGTTGGGGTTTTTTCCTCATCAAACTTTCTTATCTGTGCTGATGGATCTTAAAACCATGGTGCACATAATCCTTCTTTATTATACATGGTGCATTATTTTTAATAAGAAACACCAAACCAACGCACACATAGGTGATACATTTAGTATTCTTGAAGCAGAAAATCCATTGTATGTGGACTTGGCACTCCTGATTATGGCAAATAATACTACTTGGTTATCCCTAGTTATGCATTAATTGACACTTTCATCATGCACATATTCCTCAATGCTGAATGTGAATTTTGAAGAGTAGCAGCATAGAAAAAACTATTTATTATCAGTATTACATTTGAAAGCATTGACCAGAAAAAAAGTAAATCGTTAACACCAGTAAGTCTTGCTCTTTTCATTTAACAGTAAACTTAGTTGGGTTATTCTGTGACTTTGTTTATACAACCATTTTGGGTTCTGTAATGTAATTTGCAGCTGTGTAAATAATGATGTTCATAAATACAAGTCCATTCATTTTTCATTCAGCCTGCACTAACTTTTTCTGTTTGCATGAGGAATATGTTTTCATGAAAACACAGAAGCTCTCTTCTGTTCATACAGTTGTTAAAACCAGAAAAGATACCTTTCCTGACTCACAGTGTTGTAATCACATAAACATCCTAGCACAAATAATTCCATTCAGTCATTTGAAAAATCTACAGTAAAATATTAGCTGTCATATATTATCAAGCATAGGAAAAAAAACTTCCCTTAAGTTGTCTTAAGCTGATAATGCTCCTGCAGTAAGGGAAAAAAAAATCCATTATTGTATTTTAAAGCTTTTATTTCTTTCCTCTCTTCAGAAGAATTCTTTTTAGCACTATGTGAAATAATTGCAATTGCAATTTTTATAATCGAAAGTGTTCTGAAGTAAACTGAAGGTTTCTGAAGTAGCCTAAATATAACACTTTGTACTATGATAATGGCTGTTCTAGAGACCTGACAGGTGTGTAACACATGAATGTTTTGAAAGTTTCATGTCTAGTGACTCTAGATGGTATGTTTGTACTTTGGTGGTATGCTGGGTGTAAATCAGCGCAATCAGGATCTATATACATCCAAGAACATTCTATTTTTTTTTTCCTGGTCATAGTTACTTGTATTAGACCCTTTTCACAGCATAACTCGGAATGGGCATGATGAGAATTTGCCAGTATTCTTTTCTTTCACTATTCTGGAGCTAACAGCAAACTCTATCCTTATTTTCTGGCTGCTGTAAGCTTGCTTCCACACAGGTCGTATTCTTAGCTCTTGGATTTCAGCACATTCCTTCAGAAACACACACGTACTTGCACATGAGTGTCAAAGAGTAGCACCTGGAATGCTATAAGGAACTCTACAAAGGAATATGATCTACATCAAAGTTACTATGTCAGTATCAGTTCCATAATGCTTCATCAATATGAATAAGCAAACCAAGCAATAAAATTTCTGTTCACTGATAGTGGAGGTTCTAATCTGCACTCAGATTTCTAAGTGAACCTATTTCCTTTATGCCTCTGAATGTGCTTATGCAACTATCAACCACTAAAATTTTTTCCCTAATGGGGGAAAATATAGAGCCAGGGTTGACACAAGACTTATTTGACTGAACCACATATATTACCTTACCCAGGAATTGAAATTTAAATTTTCAAAGCAAAAAGTGCCATTTTTTAGGATTTATCTTGAGACAGTGTTCAGTACAGATGTCATTGCATTTCTTCGATAATTTCTATACAGCAAAATAGTTTTCCAGTCATGGTCTTTTCTTTCTTCACTATCCTGTAGTAAAGGTCACTTTCATTTTGACAGCAGTGCTCCAGACTCAAAAGAAACCTTGAAGTGTTTGTGGTTTTGCTGTGGAGCAAGCTCTAAAACAACCTGTTACTATTAAAGTTGCTTCTAAGGGGAGTTATTATCATTGAAAGAGGCTAAATGTTCAAATGCAAACTTTCTTCACAAACAAGTTTCTAGGCTGACCTTAAAACTGGCAAATCATGACCATTTATTTTGGTTGACCTGTATTTTTGTGCACTGATTTTAAGGCACATAAGAAATACAGTGAGGCAGACAGATCAATTAGAAAATTTTCAACTGTGGGCTGATGAGATGATTCATTCTGTGGTAATGCCACTTTTTCACTTCCTAAGAAATTTCCACAGTTCTGCTCAGAGGCAATATGTAATGGTGGGTCTAAACACCTGCAAGAGATTTACACAACTTTGAATGCCTTTCTTGACACAAGCCAGAAAACAGATGCTTTTTCAAGCTCTGAGAACACATGAAGCTACAGCTGTAACCCATTACAGTAATTTCTCTTTTAATAATGATAGTATAGGAGTGTAGGAAATACTGTGGCTTACTGTGGAGCAACTGCAGTACTTCCATCCTATTTCCATGACTCTCTGTAGTCCTAGGTACAGCTGCTCTGGTCTGGAAAAACAGAGTAGCTTAGGACTCTCATTACCCTATAAGCAAGAGAGCAGGCTTCAGTACATACAGCAAGTAGCTGTTTTTTAAAGATTAATGTTAATTCAAGAGCAACTTTATTGAACTTCAATTTCTGAGCGTGTATTAGCTTGCAACCTAGATAGTGGCTTTTAGTATAGATTTTCTTAATCAGTTAAATAACACGTTAGTTAATCAAGACTAAGGAATCTCAGAAATAATGTCACTGAAAACACAGTGACCTAAATTCTCAGCCTCTCATTTCTTCTGAACTATGAAACAGCTTCCTAGATGGTGACTGTTGCTTTGATTTGCCATACCAGCATATTCCTCTCAGGAACAGAGAAGCTAGTGAAGAGAGGAAAGTAAGTTTATCTATAAGGAATAAACAGCAAATGTGTTAGTTTAATCTCAGAAAGCTCACAAAATCACATATACTGCATATAGAAATGGAAAATTTCTGTATTGAAAAGTAACCCAAGTAATTACTATATCAAAATTCAAATAATGATGTCAAATCACATGTCACAACACACAACATTACAAAATATTTACCATAAAGATATTTGAAACAAGTAGGAAAAAAGTGAACTAATATTCTTTTAGTTTAGCAAAGTCAAAATATTGATGAGTTGTAAGTTTTCACATTACAACCTTGTTTTCATCATGGGAGCTGCTTGGGATCAGCTGCTGCTGAGTGCAGGCCAGCAGTGATTCACTGACCCAGGCCTGAGCTGTGTACCCAAGAGTTCCTCCCAGTCCCAGGTCCCTCTGCTCCACTGATCTGATACTAGGAGTGCTCACTGTAGCCAGAGGAGGGTGTGCTCCACAGTGGTCTCCAGGCTTGGCAAATTTTCCTGGTCTGGACACATAATCCAGAGGGCTACTGGATAAATGTAAATAAATCCATCAAGAAAGACACTCTTCCTAGCGTTTAATGTTTAAAAGACTAAGTCCTCTTTAATGAATTATTGTTTATTCTGTCTTCCTGGTTTTTGTTTTCCCAGAGGAAACCTTCGTGGTAACATAGTGTTTGGTAAGGAACAAACTTAGCAGTCATAAATCTCTTTTTATAGACAGCCAGTGCAAATTAGCAGATTAAATCAAACTTAAGTGTATTCACCCTCAGGTAGAAGTTAGTTTAGTTTAAAGGACAGTTTACAATACTTAATACAAGGCAAATCTCTGTTTGTCTGAGTCCATGCCTATGTTTGTATCTGTGTCTGTCTCATTATGTGTGTGTTCCATGGACAGGAAATTACCTTATGCATAGTCAAAACCACTACCACCACCAAAAGGTTTAACTTCTATTTCCATTATTGACTCATTCAGGAAGAGGATCTGTTACTTTGATTATTACTTTAAATTAAAGTTACTGTTTTGACTGCAGAGACAAATATATTTAGTCCAAAGGACAAGTGAACTATGTCCATATATTTGTGTGGCATAGCTTTCTGTGAAATTGTGTATAGGAGATTGTTTCTGGATGTTTTTCTGTTGGCATCATACAAGAAGTGACAAAACTACCAATTGTAAAGAAATGAAAAATTATCTTTTGATTAATAAAAGGAAAATAAAAGTTTAAATTTATTTTAAATGTTTTGGATTTGAACAATGTATTTTAATAACTTAGGTAGTCTACATGAAATGTGTAGGGATTTGCTTTCTGACTGAGCTTGGAGCACTTAGAACCTGTTTAAAGTTTAAATATTGTATAATCAGGAACATGTGGATTTTATTAACTTTGCGTTTTTAGCAGAACTGGTGGGGTAATGTAACAAAGATAGCACAGCAAAATTCAGTCTCACTGGAATTCATGGTGATTTGATTCCTGAAAGAACAAACAGCCCCTACTTCTACTTGTATGATCCAGGAAGTTTTGTTGCCTAAATATTAAATTTTCTTATTGATATTACTTGCTTGTCATCTGTTCACACAATAGAGGTTTAAGAGTTCAGGGACTGTGGTGACCTGACTTGGCTGACTTCTAGCCCCCACAGCCAGCCACTCTCATTCCCCCACCTCAACAGGAAATGGAAAGAAAAAAAGAAGAAAACACTTGTGTGTCAAAATAAAGAAAGGAGATAGTTTACCAATTACTGTCCTGGGAAAACTGGCCATGACTTCAAGAAAATTAGTTTTCTTGGCAACTAAAGTAGAGTTGGATGGTGAGAAGCTAAGAAAGAAATCGAATACACTTTCTTCTTCTTCTCCTTCTGCCCAAGTTCACTGTTGCTCCTTCATTCACTACTTTGCCATCTCATCCCTGGTGTAGGGGGAGGGGGTTTGGTGTCAGTCCAGAACAGCTCCTCTCTGCTTTGCCCTGCTCCAGTCTGGGTCCTTTCCAGGAGCTGTGTTCCTCCAGATAATGCTTCTAAGTGGGTCCTCCAGTGTCTGCAATGATGGGTCTCTGCTCTTGCATGATTCTCTCCATAGGCCATGAGGAAATCTCTGCATCAGCACCTGCAGCACCTCTTCCCCCCCCTTCTCTAATTCCATGTCCTCATGGTAGTTTGTTTCACTTTCCTCCACCCCTCCCATCTCTGTCTGATGTGCAGTGTCACTGTTATTTCATAAATAACTTTCCCAGAGGTGCCACCACCCTGGCGGAGGCGCTCAGCTTTGCCATGTGTGGGTCCATTGGAGTGGCAGGAGCCAGCTGTGTCTGGCACAGGTGCAGTCCTGATCTCCTTACAGGAGCCACCACTGCAGGCCCTGCTGCCAGAGCCTGCGTGTGGACATCCAGTACAAGGACTGAGCATGTGTTATGAAGATGGACAACCCAACTTCACAAAGTCTCTCTTCTTCCCTGCATTCTCCCTCTTTAAAAGGGATAACCTAAATCAGAGTTTTACATAGCCAGCCTGCACTGCACAGTACCAGAGCTAAGAGAAGTAGGGAACAAGTACTGACAGAAAACCACAAGGAAGTGAGACAGAATGAGAGTTGAGAAGATCAAAGCCCACTAAGATAGAGTTTAGGTGCCAGGTGTGGCAGAGCCATTGCTAGTTCCATGGGAGTCATTCAGTTACCCTGTGTCTCTTAACTGCATTAATAAGATGATACTGAAATTATGTTTATTGCTCCCATTGGTTATTGTTTAGTCCTTGTCTATCTTTGCTCTGTCCTGTTGAGCTACTGGATGTGGAACCACATGTAGTTTTATTCATACATAGCAAACAGCATCCTAAGGAATCTGAGAGGCATTAAAAAAGCCTGGATCCTTGGATGTTACTGCACACCAGCCCAAGAGGTAATAGTTATCTGCATAAACACAGAACTCTCATCTATATGTGTTTTACTATGCCCTGTACCTAAGCTCTCTGACCCCCATGCACTTCAGTTTCCTTCAGTCATTCTCTGCAGAGAATTCTGAAACATTACCAACCATCTTGAAAAAACAAATTGTATGGTTTTAGAATGCTAGGCTGAAATTTTGTATTTTATATGAGGTTAGCACATTGTCTCCTCCTCACAGAGAGAGCAGATTTTATTTTCATATCACTTTAATTTAGTCATTCATGTAAAGTTCTATGTTATACTGCAAGTTACAAACAGGAATTTATTACCAAACTCTTCATAGCCTGCACAAAACAGCTGCACAGACTTTTTGTAGTCTTAATCATGAGATGATCAAGAAGGTACCTCCACTTTGACTTCTAAATTAAACAGGAAGATTATGAAACACTGTTATATTCTGACTCTTTTTGATAGGAGGTTCCCTCTTTCAAAGAGGGACTAACATTTACACACTCTATTCTCCTTATCCTCTTTTTACTCTGGGGAAGAGATACCTCATTCACCGTGGTTGAGAACAGAATAATTTTCTTTTGTCAAGGTTCTCTTGCAATTGAAGCTGTATATCTGGGAAATATTAATCTCTTCCCTGCCAACTTCTGCATGCCAGCAAAGCACACAAAGGGACATCTCACCAACATTGACTTAATCTATTTATGGACTCTAAAAGACAGCCTTGACATAGGTCGCACACAGGCTAAATCCTTTGATTGTTACTCTCACAGAGAGAGAAAATTAATTTCATATTGAAGTCCAGTTTAATTTAGTCTGGGAGCACAAATACCATTATGCATTAATGAGAATTGTGTCATTACTTTATGACAATTCTTTAAACAGAATTAAGGTTTGTGTTTATTTAAGGATTTCCACAGCTTCATGTCTTCGGATTTATTTTATTTTTACAGATGACATCTATATTCCCTGGCTTGTAAAATTTTGAGAAATAATTAGACTATTGTTTCACTCCAGAATTCTGAGTATTGTTTTTACAGAGGCACAGATTTGAGATGTTAAATACCAGGCATCCAGGTGAATAAACCAAGGAGGTAGAATAAAATCAGTTGTCATAATTTATCTTAAAGCCTACATTATATCCAGAGGGTTGTGGTCAATGGCTCAGAGTCCCAATGGACATCAGTGACAAGTGGGGCCCTCAGGGGCCTGTACTGGGCCCAGTGTTATTTAATATCTTCATCAGTGACACAGATGAAGGGGTTGAGTGCACCCTCAGCAAGTTCTCCGATGTCACCAAGCTGAGTGGTGCAGCTGACACTCCTGAGGGACAGGATGCCATCCAGAGGGCCCTGGACAAGCTGGAGCAGTGGCCCATGGGGATCTCAGGAGGTTCAGCAAGGCCAAGTGCTGGTGCTGCACCTGGGTCAGGGCAGTCCCCGGTGCCAGCCCAGGCTGGGCATGAACAGATGGAGAGCAGCCCTGGCCAGAAGGACTTGGGGGTGCTGTGGGTGAGAGCTGGACATGAGCCAGCCATGGGCACTGCCAGCCCAGAGAGCCAAGGGTGTCCTGGGCTGCAGCCAAAGCCCCGTGGGCAGCAGGGCAGGGAGGGGATTCTGCCCCTCTGCCCCGCTCTGCTGAGACCCCACCTGCAGAGCTGCCTCCAGCCCTGGGCTCCCAGCACAGGAAGGACTTGGAGCTGCTGGAGAGAGCCCAGAGGAGGCACCAAGGGGATCAGAGGGATGGAGCTCCTCTCCTATGGGGAAAGGCTGAGAGACTGTTCAGCCTGGAACACAGAAGGCTTCTAAGGGATGTATTTGTGGCCTACCAGAATCTGAAGGGAGCCTCCCAGAAAGATGGAGACTTTTCATATGTAGTGACAGGACAAGGAGAAATGGTTTCAAACTGACAGAGTCGATTCAGATTTGATTTTAGGAAGAAATTCTTTACTGTGAGAGTGATGAGGCCCCTAAACAGGTTTCCCAGAGACACCACGGTATCTGTGGGGTTGTTCAAGGCCAGGTTGGATGGAACTCTGAGCATCCTAATCTAGTGGAAGATGTCCCTGCCCAACACAGTGGGAGTGGAATGAGATGATCTTTAAGGTCCCTTCCAACCCAGGCCTTTCTCTGATTCTGTGCTATTTGGCATGACAAGAGCAAGGAACATGTGTAAGTGTTTGCGCACTGTGCTCCCAGATTTTCCATCTGTTAGCAACCACGGCTGCTAGAAAAGGGGATGTCAGAGAATTCACTGGCATTACTGGCAGAGATTTCACACAGGGCTTTGACTTGAGTTCTTTTGTGTGCCTGTGGAGGGAAAAAGATGGCTTTGTAGACTGATTCAGATCCCAGAAGAGTGTCTGAAATGAAGATACTCAAGCTGAACTGCTTTTCTGGCTGAGAGCAAGAGGTGATTTCTGAATGGTACTTGAAGCCCTTTCTCTCAGTATTATGGTTACACAGAGCATTTATTAACTAAATCTCCATCGTTGTTGTCAAAATTAGCATGCTTGCTCATGCTTCTGAAATTCTCCATGCTCTCCCTCAGGGGAAGCAGATAGAATTATGTGGTATGTGTAAACAGGGATTAATTTAATCTTCAGCCAAATCCACACATTGCTGTGTAGCTGGTTTGCATAGGATTATGAAAGCAATTTAATTAGATACAGTCAGACATCTTGCTTTTTGAAGAGACATATATTTCTATTTTTTAAAAACATTAATTCATCATATCTCCTGATTCAAACTTAAAAGATTAAGAAAAAAAATCAAATTTGCATTGCAATGCATATACAATGGAAGAAAAGTTGCTTGGCATCTAGAAAAGGGAGTAGATTTGATGTCATTCTTAAAGCCTCAGCCCCCTCTGCAAAATAGCCATCTTGCTCAGGGATATGTGGTGAAACAACATTCATAACTTGGGACACCTCGCTTATTTTGATTCTCAGCACTGCTCATCACTTGATTGAGTCACATTTATTCTACAATGTATGAATGAAGTGATGAAAAAAATCCCTCACATTCCCTGCCAAAACAAAGCAAACAGACAAAGCAAACATATACTTCATGTGCTACAAAGAGCTGAAAAAAAATATTAGGCATCAAATATGATGTTCTTTTATAATTTTGACTACTGTAGCTAAGTAATTTCCATCTTAATTTTACGCCACTTTTTTTTGGTTTATTGTTTTTTTTTTTAATATGAAGAGAAAATAGAAGACTACATCTGTTGATAAAGTTGTGATTTACTGTTTTCATAAACTGTAAACCAAAGACTATAATTTCTCTTACTTCCAAATATCTAAAGTCTTTCTCAAGTCAGACATAAGTATGATGTCTCTATGACATCTAAATGGCTGAAAACACCAAACATAAAAAGGAAAAGAAGCTCCAACTATTGTGTTCCAGGCTGGGATTTAAGGAGAAAAAAAAACAGTTCTTTTTTTAATTGTAGAACCTTTTTTTTTTTCCCCTCTCACACAATATGTATGTTATTAGTAAAGGAAAATACAAATGTTCTTGAAACTTCTGTGAAAATGTTGTATTTTGATTCTCTATGTGTTTGCATACTACCTACAATATTAATGCTGTCTCCTGAAACTTGTGAGCCAAGAAGCAGATGCTTAGAAAATACAGTTTGTCACAAGAGAACACCATGGTAATAATTATGTAACAAGAAAATACTCATCCTCCTGATATCCAGACTTGAATTTAGGATTAGTATTAAAGCTAGCATAATTATTGATAAAACTAGTATTGAGTAACAATGAGACTGATACATGTAAAAACGAAATTTGACAGAATTAAAAAAAGAAAGGGAACTTAGGACTCAGGCTTGAGCCTCCTCAAATCAATGAGGAAAAATTGTCTCTGAATTTTTTGAAGGTGAATAAAAGCTTGCATTCTTTTATTGCTCTGCTGGTAACTAAAACCTCATTACTTTGAACTGAACGAAAATAAGAAAACAATTTCTAATTAAGTACAGATAAATTAAAATTGTGGAAATGTACATTCTGTATTTTTTTGTAGGTAGATTGTGAAATGTAGTGATAACTTGTATTTTAGATTAAAAACATGAAAGTAATCTAGTCTGTCAGTCAGGAAAGTGTTTATTATTACATCACTTAGGAAATTCATTAATAAATGCTGTGCAAGTAATGAAGAATTCCAGAGTAGGTAAAAACCTAGTAAGAAGCAGGTTTGGGCTAGAGTTGTGTTCATAAAAGTTTCATTTACATTTTCACAAATAGCAAGTGGAAATGTCCTAGTGAGTCTTTTTGAAGGAGGAAAGAGCTTCAATTTTTTGGAGGTCTGGAATGATATAGAAAGACCTTAAGCACCCTGTGGACAACTGAGATAGAAAGGAGTACAAAATGCAAAGTTCCATTCTTTGTGACTAATAAAAAATTATTCCAGAAGCTGGAAGTTCATCAGTTAAAAATGTCAGAGAAGAAAGTACAGCTACATTAATTAAATGCAGAATGATTGAAGTGCTGATAAGAAAATGGCAAATGCAGTCCCAAGCTGTCTCAGATAAAGTATTTCTTGCAAAGACATAGAAGTATCAAAGCCATTTGTCCTGTCCTGCTGTAAGACGGGGAATAGGAGACAATTCTTTTTGATAGATTTCTCTGACAAAGATAAACTGCAAACGTGACAATATTATGTCTGAGAACTGTTTATTGATAAAAGATCAAGTGTTCCTACTATAGGGGGATAGAAAAGGGAGCAAAGAGGGGAAGAGAGAGATGGAGGGAGAAGCAGAAGACAGGGACAGCAGGAGCAGGGAGGTCATTCTTCCCCTGTACCTGGCACTGGTGAGGCCTCACCTCGAGTGCTGTGTCCAGCTCTGGCCCCTCCATTTGGGAAGGACATTGAGACACTTGAGCGTGTCCAGAGGAGGCAACGAGGCTGGTGAGGGGCTGGGAGCACAAGCCCTGTGAGGAGCAGCTGAGGGAGCTGGGGGTGTTCAGCCTGGAGAAAAGGAGACTCAGAGGTGACCTTATCACCATCTACAATTTCCTGAAAGGTGGCTGTGGTCAGGTGGGCGTTGGTCTCTTTCTCCAGGCAGCAACTCACAGAACGAGAGGACACAGCCTTGAGCTGCGCCAAGGGAAATACAGGCTGGATATTAGGAAAATGTCTTTTACAGAAAGGGTGATAAAGTATTGGAATGGTCTGCCTGGAAAGGTGGTGGATTCACCATCTCTGGATGTGTTTAAGAAAAGACTGGATGTGGCACTCGGTGCCATGGTTCAGCTGAGGTGTTGGGGTTGGGTTGGACTTGATGATCTTGGAGGTCTCTTCCAACCCAGTGATTCTGTGATTACCGCAAGGATCCCAGGGCACTCTGTTGACCCCTGATCAGCAGACGGAGCGTGCGTGCTGCAAGCTGCAATGAGCCTACTTGGCTCCTGTGGCAGGCTGGGCCTAATTTCCAAACAGCACCAGGCTGCGTGTCTCTTCCACGGCTGCAGAACAGGCTGCCGTGGCCATGGGTGCACCCGTGGAGCAGCTGCAGCTGCGGCTGCTCCATCGGGGAAACACTGGAGCACTGGGTTGTCGCGGCCATCACCTGCCTCGGGTGGACGCCTCGCAGGACAGGTGTGGACAGGGAAGCAGGACCACAGCGAGAAAAAGGTGAGAGGGGCCAAGCTGAACCTCTGGGCGACGCCCCGCTCCCTCCATGAAACCCAAAGAAAAATGCCCTGGTTATGTTGCAGTGAACTTTATGTGCTAAGGCTTCTCCCTAGCCCGATTTCCCAGGCTTTTTTCCCAGGCATCCGAGCACCTGCCCCACCAGCAAAGGGAAGGTTGCTTGCAGCCCTATCATGGGAGGTTCCTCTCCCCTGGTCGGCTGTCCAGGGAAGCCTCCCCAGGGACAGGGCTCCCAGCACGTGTACAGCCCCTGGAGTAATTTTTTCACTTCATGTGTAACACATGTTAAAATATAAATAAAAATAAAATTGGTCCATCTCAGCATTCTACAGAGTACTGAGCAGTCATAATTTTTAATACCATATACATGAAAAATGAATTCAATCTCACTTGATGACGAAAAAAAGAGTCTACTAGAAAGTAAAGGAGCACAACTTGTTTAGACTAGCCAAACAAAGGCTAAGAAAGGATGTAACAGATATTTATGAATGCAGTGGGACAGATAAATAAGCTATGAATAAATTGAGATGGGGACTTGTAATGCTCAGGGGAATGAGATTCTTAAGTGATCTTTTGGTAAAAGCAGTGTCAATGAAGCACAAAGCTTCTTTAACAGGTAATAATTATACTGCAATACAGATTGTGATTGCTTGTGATGTCAAAGGACTTAATTTTATGACCCAGGAAGTGTCCTCCAGACAGTGTTTGTGCACTGCGGAATCATGTTAGAGAAAATAGGTAACTCCTCTCAGAGTTTAGTATGAATGTCAAGGGACACACGGCAATTTTCAATAGCATATTCACAGTCTATGTGTTACTAAATCAAGTACAACACAGTTAGAAACTGTAGTATCCCACGGTCACCAGGAATGGGTGCTGTGGGAGGAGACTCCTCCTCTCCCGGCAGTTGCTCTCCTCCCGGGTTAGGTCATCCCCTCTCCACCTTCCCTTCTCGATTCTTTCCTAGACCTTGTCAATCTACCCTTCAATCATCCCCAGTTCACTCCCTATTGCTAGAAAGTTCTCCCCTGTTTACTCCCTAGTTGGTTCTCAGTTTATGTATTCCTCCCCCTGTACCCTGATAGGGTGCAGGGCCCCTTGCTCCACCCTGGACCCTCCTCCCTTCTGTAAGCCCACTGGACCCTCTCCCTCAGACTCCACCTACCTTCCCCCATACATATACCTGGACACTCCTTTGTTTGGGGCTTTTTGGCCCCTGACCTGCTGTGGTGACAAATGCAGTTATGTCATGCCAAGAAGCCTCTCATTCCTTCACTATTCCCCCTTGCCACTTGCCTCATTCATCACTGCAATGCTCCACCCATCCGGATCGCCGTCCCGAGTCACTCACCAGGGACGGCTGCATGGAGCCGAGGGCTCGCGGTGCAGCAAGAAACAAGAACTTTAAACTAAATAGCAACAACCTAAAAAAATTGTTTTAAATATTATTTGAATACTCTATGTAGTATAATAAAATCTGCAATAAAGAAATAGATTCAGAATAAAAGAAAAAAAACCAAATACACCTTACTTCCTCCTGATTCCAAAGTTTCAATGCCAGAATAAATAAAATGAGATACTGTTGCAGCTTATGTTAAGTTTCCCTGAGTTATTATGGCTTGTCCCTGCGCCTCCCCTGTTCTTCCCTTAAGTTGGTTTACCCCAGAAGTTGTACCCTCCCCTGGCTCCTGTCAGTCTCTGTGACCCTACCCCTAATTCCCGAAGTTTCCCTGTCAATCCTTGTTACCACTCCCCTTGTTCTAGAGAGTTCATTGTCACTCCCCTGCCCAACCAATCCCTGTCTGTTCCACCCCCTGGGAGTTTCCCTCACCCTCGATGCCCCACTGGTCAAAGTGATTTATTCCCTCCCCTGCCTGTCCCCATTGGTCCCCGTGATATGATGTGATCCCCTTATTCCTCCCCCACTGTGTTTGGATTGGTCCCTTGTTTGTACCCACCCCCTGAAATTTTTGAGTATATAACCCTGTGTACCCCATTGTTCAGTGCTCTCTGCCCCTGACCCCTTCAACAGTAAACACATTGCTGGAACCTCAAAGAGGCTCCTCCACTCCCTTTATCCTCGCCGTGACTGCAGCTTCCTGAGAGCTCGCAGAGCCCAACGCTCTGAAGGTTCAGCTCCCAGAGCTGAACCCGTCATTGGAGCTGTTCCCCACTCCTTGGCACAGTGCCGGGGTGGCCAGAGCTAGCCAGGGTTCCAGCAGCTGTGTCAAGATACTACTCTGACACCTGAATGTTTTTCATGACAAGGTAACAGTTCTGCTTTGTATAAGCATTTAACTCACATTGTAAACAAAAGAGATTCCAGCACACAGAAGCGACTGGATTACTGTCCTGTTGCTCATCTTTATGCTAATCTGGATAATGCTTGTGAGATCTTTAGAATTTCTGTATGTCCTGTGTATGTCCTATGTATGCTTATATGTGCTGAATATATCTTTCAAGCTCAGAAGAGACTATTGGGAAAATCTCCTGAATGTCTTTGGGGTATAGAGACAGATGATACATCTATCACTGGAGGCTTTTTCAGCTTTGAGGATTGCTTATTGCATACAAGACAATCTTCCTCTGCCTGGAAGAGTTTTTCTCCCTGGCTGACAGTTGCCATCCAAGAGAAGTCGACTTTTAACATGGATTTATCTCACCCAGTCATTCAGCAAATCAAGGTTTATACACACCAAGCACAGGCCTACCATAAGATACACTGAAATAAATAAGAGTCTTTCAGACAACAATTAGCTTTAAAAAACGGTTAAGCTATTGAAATTTAAGGCAGTCTAAACTTAAGTCTGGTGTTTTGAAGTACCTGCATTGAGTCTTTGAATGACATTTTAGCCTCCAGATCTATAAATTTTGCAGTCTCAGGTAACATAAAGATCAAATACTACTACATTTCTTTGTTTGAAAGTGTTTTGTTCTAATGGATTAAGATCTCTTTTCACTATATTAATCTTTAAGTGGATGCAGTCTCCCTTGTTTATAATTCTGTGTTATCCTGTGCTTTTTTCCATTGCAGTGCTTATTTTAGTACCTCGGGCATATGAACTTGACATCTTATCCCCCATGCCAACATGACCTGATGTTATAACAAACCCCTCTGGTTTGTTATGGACTATTTTTGCCTCCCCCATTTTTTTTGTTGTCTTATTTCTTCAGTATGAATTAAGTTTTGATTTAACATCAAGAGCACCTATTCTGTTTATCTTCTACTGGTTCTATGTCTCCTTTTCTCCTTCCTGGACCTTCTTTGGGAAGAATTACACACTCTCTGGAGGTGACAAGTCAGACAGTTGAAATGTCAGCACAGTATCTGATAAAGAAAATAATTAAGTACAGAATAACACACCCTGACTGTGGAAGACAATTTTATAACTGGTTGTGGTCTACTAAAGTATGCACCAGAGAAATTGCAGAGGAACTCTACTTTATGCCACTGCTTTACATAATCATCTTTGGTGCAATGTGAACATAGACTTACAATGCTATGGGAATGAAAAACTACCACTTAAAGATATGTTGTATATTTTTTTCACGTACTATTTTATTTTTAATCTCCTACCTCAGATCAGCCTTCCCTTCAAATTTGCCCTTGTTTTTATCTGTGCTTTTTTTTTCTGATCCGAAAAAGTTGCTGTAGCAATATTGAGAAAGTTAAGACTGAATTATATGAAAATAAGAAAAAAAGCACAAATTTTCTTTGTTTCTTTCAGCAAAAGTGTGACATTATGCATAAAAATTGAAGCATTTATTCTCTTCCACAGAAAAACTTTCTTTGCTACTGGTATAAAATTACTCTAAGTATCTTGTTTTACGTGCAGTTTTACAAAATCAGCCAGTAGTGTGGTTCACGTGGAAGCCTGCAATTCCGTAACTAGATGTATTTCTCTCTTGAGAGTTGGGAGTGTGTTTATTATATTGTCATCTGGGGTATATGTGTTTAGTGTAATAGCCTCATATTACACAGAGATTGTATTTTCAGTTGCAGTGAGGGTAGGTGACATAAGGAGTGAATGAAGAAGTTTGTTGAAATGAACAGGTATTTAAGAAATTTACCTCTTAATCAATATGTTACTCAGATTTTTTTAGCTACAGTAATGATAGTGGATTCTGATGTATGAAAATGAATAGTTTGGTCCACATTATACCAAACTGGCATTTTTCTAAATTTAATTGATTTTGACTTCATCAAATACAATAATTATGCAAAATACGGAAAATCTATCTTATAATCTTCTGTTTTTCCCCTGTACGCTTAGACAGTACACAAAAAATGTCAGCAGACCTCCTGGAGGCAGCAGGTGCAACTCATTTCTATTTTAAAACTGTATTAATTCTGAGTGAAATCAAACTCATTCTCATATATATTAAGGCAAGCAAGTCCTTGGGAAAAACTGCAGTTTTTAATAAGTGCATTTTCAGTGGTTCTGTTCACTCTGACAAACTCATAAATCTATTGCTGCCTTTCATCCATTATGGATTTATCAGTTCACGTGAGTAGATGTGACAGCTGAATACTGCTGAAATCCATACAGCAATATCTCTGTTACCATGATAAATGCAACTTGGGCTCAAAGATGAGCTGCCTGGTTTGTTGAAGCTTTTGGACTGTGGTTTTATTTTGCTTTGTTTAAAGCATGACAGACTATAGGAGACAGGAAAAATAAAAATTGTGTTTAAAAGAACGTTTTGTTCTCTACCTCCTGGCTTTGAGACTACTCAATGAAAACCACAATTTCGTCTTGACAATATCCCCATATTTTCTTTCAGTTAGCACTTAAGAGAGAAAATGAAAATATAACTTTGTTTAAAACATTATTTGCCATAGATATAGGAAAGAAGATTAACATTATTAACTTCTAATATTTAGATAAAAGTTCTATCCATGTTCAATAACATCTCTAGAACTCACCATATTTGTAACACATGGGCTTTCCTTTCTTGTAGTGATGACCATATGACTATCATTTTATGTACACTGTAAAAATACCATATTATATAATGGAATGCCTTAAGTGATTTCTGGGGTAAATACAGCATTCAGTACTCACAGTCTCTATGGGATAATTAAAACCAAAAAATTTTGTGGAAGGTGCATTGCTGTTTATTAGTTTGGACTGTAAATTGTGAGAATGCTTTTGGTAAATTACTCTTGCACACAGCAAGGAAAAAAGTGCCAAAATATGGTAATGAGGCTGTAATCAGACTAATAAGGAGAACATTCAAGGTCCACAATTTTGAACTGAGAAAATTCTTTGGAAGTGAAATTTTGAGCAAGTAGAGAAAGATTGGTGAACTTATTTGAATGTTTCCAATTTTAAAACAGTATACAAATACAAATCACTTTTCAAGGCTGCTGAAACTTTCCATAGTACTAATTTGTGTCTATTTTTTCTTACTACCACTCATGGAGCTCAGTAATTTAAATGCTGAGTAACAGTTTTCCTCCTCAATTCTAATGATGCCCTTTATAATCCTCTTTTTAATGCAGTGCCTGAACTTTAGAAAGGTTGTTTGCAGCCAAATGTCAGTCCATTTGAAGATGTAGCCCTCTTGTTTAATCAATTTTGCTGAATAAAATGCTTGTGAACTAGTAAGATTGCCAAGTCTTTAGCTTCTGTTTCCTGAGTATTATTTTTTAAAAGGGAATAAAGTAAATCTAATAAATAAAGCTCTTCTGACCCACTCTCCCACTAATATCAGGGTAAACCAAAGTCTTGTTATTAAATTTAGAGGGAGAATAAATCTATTAGGCATCTTCTACTTCAGTAGAAAAGTCAACCTACAAACGGTTTTACAGAGAAAATAACCTCTTAGCAAAGACATAGAAATTCATAATTGTAATCTGATGCAGACTTGACAAAGTTCAACACTGCAGATTTACCTAGATGAAGAATTTATGTCCACTCCCAGTTTAAACTTTTTTCTTCCTTATCAGGGGGAGTTTAACAAACCACAGAGATTTACCCTGGTATGAAATCACACTGGCAAACTCTGTTCTGCATCAATATTTTCATTGCTATTATAGCATTTACACAGTAAGTACTTGGAAATGGACAAGAGCTCTAATGTAAAAGTGAATGGAAGAGACTTCTATTTTTCAATAAAGTTTACTTTGGTGCTGCAGGGTCACATCATTGTGGTAAGTTTTTCTGTCCACTTAGTGCAGTTCACATTAAGGTAGTTTTCAAACCTTGGTCTAGCACTGCTCTTCCCTACATTGCATAGAAGGCACTAGATTTTCTCCTATGTATAACTCCTCCAGGCAACACTGAAGGCTCACTCCTATCACAGAAAAATTGGGCTCTGTTTTTCTTGTATCAGTTTGGAGGGTGTGGACAAAACATATTTCTCTTCTCCAAGACTATCTTCGGCTAAAACAAGCACTCACCTCTCATTTCATTTGAATATTCTCTCTGTAAGCACCTAAAAGACCATGTGTTTTTTCCTCTCTGCTGCCTGTGGGGTGGATAAGAGGAAGGCTCTAATGGGATGACAGTGATCAGTTTCCTTGAAAATGAGAATTGACTATTCTGAGGAGTACAGAAGAAAACAGAAATCACCCAAACAAGAACTGTGCAATGGCTAAAATAAATTTATTCTAGCAACTGGCTAGAATAAAAACAAATGCTCATGAAAAATAAAAACACACTGCTCAATTCCTTCTAAAGTTCAAGCATAATGCCTGAATAATGCAATCAGTGCTTCTAGGTTTAGTTGTGCCCTTGATGGCAGAGCTGAGGGAGAAAACGTTGGCAGTGCGGGACCTTTAACAATGTCCTAGCTCTGTCTTGGTGTGCTCAGACAGCAGAGCACTCATGAAGCTTTACTATTTTGGGCAAGGTCTAAATTGCCTCAAATGCCAAAATATTTGGTGTATGACAAAGGAAACATCTACTACAGCTTAAGAAACATCAACATGAATATTTGTTGTTGTCAAGTGCCTTTGAGCAGCCACATAAACAGAGAGCTGTGAGCATGTCCTCATTCTACTGACTGAGTAAAGTGGGAGGGGTGGTGGTGGCAATAAGAGGCTATAGACACAAATGGCTTTTGCCTGTCACCATGATTACACTCATCTTTTCTCAGGTTTTACATGATATACCAGCCCAATGGCTACCTCTGAACTAATTTGTTTTGCAGCTGAAGTCCAAATAAGATTCTCTACTGAAGGATTTTATTCATGAGCCTTACTGGACAAAGATATGAAAGACAGAGGATGTTTCTCCTGACCATTGATCTGTAAGGGAGTTTTGCAGCTACTCTGGTTAACATGTATGTTGGTCGCAGATATCCCAGGAGCCTTTGTGCAAATCCAGATCTCAAATGCCAGTTGTTCCTCACTGCAAATTGCTACATGAAGTGTACCCATGCCCAAGATGGAACCATATAGCTGTACTGCCAGTTTGAAAAGCAAGTCACTTGCCATTTGGAAGCTCAGTTTTCAGACACTGCTTTGCTTTGATGGTCTTGATTCCAGCCTTATGCAAGTCACTGATCATAGATGTGACAGAATGACATGGTGTGAAAAAGATGAAACAGCAAGCTTGAAGGAAGTATTGGCTAATGACACAAAAGTAAATTCATAAGCCTTAAAACCATCTCTTTAATTTCCATAACAATCTCATAAGTTCTTAGAGAAATATTAAAAATTTGGGTTCAGGTTTGTTACGTGGGGTCAGTGGTCGGAGACAGAGACGACACAAACTCTCAGAGATCCATGTGACAACAGCGACGATTTATTACAGAAGGTTCCTCATATATTTGGTTTGAAACTCCCAGGTTTAAATGGCTGATTGGCTGGGATCTCTCTGTGCCCCCATCTCTGGCCAGTGGTGCTTCTGCATCTAGGCTTGAACAGGCTGAGGGTCCCCTGTATGGGTTTGAATCCAGCCTATCCTGGGACTTGTTACTGTGACACAGATTTCCATAGCACCTTGTGCCATGTGGTTGAAAAAGAGATGAAGACTGTTTCAGTGTAAGCTGAAGGAGTTGACAGTGCTTCATGTATACTTTGCACTTGCTTTGCTTAGGTTCACATGTGTAATCTTACACCTGTGTAAGCTGTCAAGTAGCAGGCAGTGAGTTCTCTAATACTTTAAATGTGTTTCTTGTATCTTCTTCAGATAACCTTAATGTGGTATGTGATTAGACAGTTCAGTAAAAAACTCCAAGTGTATTACTCATCCACAGTAATAATAAATCCGTGTATGAAAATTAATTCTGTCAGGGAAAAAAACATATCCTATGAAAACAAGTATTTTGGTTTCATCTAAAGACAATGTCATGGTTTAAGCACAACCAACAACCGTGCCCCACACAACCACTTGCTCTCAGATGGGGAAGAGAATTCGAAGGGTAAAAGTGAAAAAATTCATTGGTTGAGATAAAGAGAGTTTAATAAGGGAAGCAAAAGCCATGCATATGCAATCAAGCCAAAACAAGGAATTCACTCATCTCTTACCCATGGGCAGGCAGGTGTTCAGCCACCTCCGTAAGAGGAGGGGCCCCATCACAGGTAACGGTGACTTGGTACAAATGCCATCACTCTGAATGTCCCCCTCTTCCTTCTTCTTCCCCTCAGCTTTATGTGCTGAGCATGACACCACATGGTCTGAGGTATGCTTGTGGTCAGCTGGGGTCAGCTGTCCTGGCTGCATCCCCTCTCCCTGCATACTCCCAGCCTACTCACTGGCATGGTGGGGGAGGAACAGAAAAGGCCTTGATGCTGTGTGAGAACTGCTTAGGAGTAATTAAAAAATCCCTGAATTATCAACACTGTTTTCAGCACAAATCAAAAACATAGCCTCATTTAGGTACTAGAAAATTAACTCTCCCCCAGCCAAAACCAGAACAAACCATTATCCTTTGAAAACACTACATCCTGCAGACATTGTTTAATAGATGACAACTGAGAAAATGTAGAAGACACTTTTCTTATCAAAGTACCTCAGTTATCATTTTTAATGATTATACTGTGATTTTTTAAAATTTTAAGCCCTTTTTAGATGGTTATCAAGCTTGGTATACTGTACAGATTCAATGCCTCATATCTTGTTTTGAAAAGCTTACAAGGAGAGATGAAGGAATCAACTAAATAAAAATGCTCATTTACTAGTACGTTTTTCAAGACTTAAAAGTGAAATTTTATTCCTTGTCTGAAACTTCAAAATCGTATCAGGTTCCGTCCTGCTTCAGTTGCCTGAGATATTTGTGTCTCCTTTTCTGATGAACTCTTGGAAATGAATACTTTTTTGCTGTTGTTTGTGTCGTCTAAAAGGGTTTTGAGCTGTAATGCAAATGAGTGTAAAGTCTTTGAAGATACTTCCTTTGCAATGCTAAGCGATGCAATTCTTTGTTTTAACACACCAGAATTCAGACTAAAAACTATAGATTTTAATTAGGCTACCTACTCAAGAAAAAAAAAGATTCCTAGAAAGGGCCTTGTAATTTCTTGTATGATCAGTGGGGCACTGCCCAAAATGACCTTAGGGAACACTACTAATATGCCCCGTCCACTCTCTGAAAACTGGACACTTCTCCCTGGGCTGTTACAGAAATGTTTGTCCAGTCTCCTGAAGTAAAGAATGTCCAGGTGTCTTTATTAAAAAAAAAAAAAAAAAAAAA
>VZSE01014800.1:121378-133990 GCA_013398275.1 Promerops cafer | reverse complement strand
TCCTCCTCCTCCTCCAAACTGCTTCTCAGTGGTGAAGCTCATCAGGGATGCAGATGAGGCACCCAACACCTACTGCTCAGCACCAGCCTCGAGCAAAATTATTTGCCAGTCACTGTGCAGGGTATGGGGAGGGTGGGGGTGGATTAATCAGCTTATCTCCCAAAATGGGACTATTGCTGAAGAACCATAACACTGAAGTTACTCCATTCTATATTTATTCCATAATCCTGATGTTGTTTCACCCTCTAGACCCTGATCTGGATTCGGTGATGCAAGGAGAGCTCGTGGTGCTCTGAAATGAAAATGTAAAGGAAAAGTACTGCTTTCATGTTGATACTCAGTGAAAAAGGTCCACTCAGCCAGTGATTTAGAGCCTTCCAGTTCAGTTACCAAGTGAGTAAATGAGGAAAACAATGCCTTTGTTGCTGAGTTGAGAGAGGACAGACTGATTTGGTGCTGAGAAGGGACAGAGCAGAGCTGTTAGTGGCCACTCCCCCACAGAAGCACCCAGACCTGATCAGAACATGCAAATTTGGTTTCTCAAAATAGAGCATTTCCCTGCATTGGCTTTATTATGTTGCATTGCTTTCCTGCATTACAGATTCTGCAGATCATTACAGATTCTGCAGATTCAACCAGATCCTCCCCCTGACAGAAAAGGGCTCTCCTGCTTCAGATGTGAGCTTGGTTCATCCCACCATGTGATGGGCTGGCCTTTAAAGCACTTCAGGAGAGTAACAGATGGTTCCCCCTGATAAATGAACAGGGGAAGGAAGTCCCAGCCTCAGGCCAACTTCAACCCAAACTCCAGAGGGAATTTTGGGCAATGCTTGCATTAGGATTAGCAGCAGCCTCCTGCTTTAGTGGGGTTTATTTTTAAGGTAATTCACTGTTCCCTTCTGTAGCCAGAGCTGCAGGAACACTCAGTACAACCTGCACTGCCATCAGTTTTTGCACACATGCTGAGCATTATGTCCCAATATTCGAAATGGGATGGGTGGATTTTCCTGTGTGTTGCTCGTGGTGTTTCTGATCAAGAAGGAATTTTGGTTCCCCCACATGTTTCACTACACTACACGGAAAGCAATAACCACATATTAAAAAGACAATGCATCTTGGTCCCATTTATGATTCCTTTCCTAAGGAACTGGAGGATTTGTCTGAAATTTCAAGTGTTAGCTTTTCTCTGGTAGGCACCTTCCTCCTTTTTTATGGATATTCCATCAAAAGAATGATCCATAGATTGTACGGCTGGAAGTGCAATTGGAAAAAAAAAAACAAACCAAACTTGAGATATTCAGTAAAAAATACAGTGTTACATAAATACATTCATATTACTGCTAATCCAATCTAAAGGCAAAGCTTCTGGGAGTGGTTCTTGCAGCAGGGGATCAGCAGCTACTGTTAGGAAGCAGCAGGACAGGACAGCAATTCCTGGGATCCCTGCCCTGCTCAGAACACAAATCCAGGTCCCAGGGACTGGACAGGCCCAGACCCCTCTGGCAACAGGGAATTACAGAGTAATTCTCAGTCACTTTTCATTTTCAAGGGTGTCTGTGGTGGTAGAACACGTGTGAGAGAGGGATGGGCAGACAACGTGAACTGAGAGCATCCCACGAAGGGCAACAGCTTCTACAAATGACGTGGGGTGGCAGGGGCAAGGTCTGGGACAGTGCCAAGGGACAAGCAAGGTCTGGGACAGTGCCAAGCCCCAGCCTGCAAAGCTCTCTCATCTTTGTTCTTGAAAGCCACCAGGCTCACAAATGCCAACGTGCCACACGCAGAACAGAGACATCAGTTTAACTGCACTGTTAAATTTCTTATACTGAACTGCTCCAACACCCCTGGCAGTGTCCCAGGCCAGGCTGGACAGGGCTTGGAGCACCCTGGGACAGGGGAAGGTGTCCCTGCCCACGGCAGGGGGGTTGGAACAAGATGGGCTTTAAGGCCCCTTCCAAGCCAAGCCAGTCCATGACTGTACTTTATTCTACCACTCTAAGATGTGTTTTCCTTGCAGTAACTGCACATTAAAGCTTCACTTACAACACCAGGGGCCACCCTGACATGGCTGACACGACACAGGGTGGGTAGAACGCCTGGTTAAAAAGGTGCTTTTACAAAACTGCCTCTAGCACTGGTTTCATTCCCCATTTGCAGCTGCAAGCTGCCTCTCAGAGCAGCCAGCTGGCTGTGGCCGTGCCCTGGAGCCCCGGGCAGCTGAGCCCGCTCACCTGTGCGGTACAGGATGGGGATGTGGTCGGTGGAGAGCTTGTGCTCGCTGCGCACGCCGATGAGCAGGGGGCTGCCTCGCCTGCGGGGACACAGGGACAGCCTCAGCACCTGGGGACAGCCCACGCCCCACCCAGGGCTTCTGCCCCCCTCAGCTGCACCAGGCAACTGCCAGAGCCCCCCAGAGAAGCGCTGCTGCAACGTGGAGGGGACTGCAGGACAAAGAACACGAGGACGTGAGGAACCTGCAGCAGGGTTAGAGAAACGTCTCAAGGGTCACTGCACACCTGAACCAGGGATGCTCCTCACTGCACATACCCACAAACAGGTTTTGGCACTGAAGTTCAACCCCCCCAGCTGATGCTGGTGTTTGAAAGTGGGGTAGAAAGCCTGAACACGAGGCTGGCCCAAATCCCAGGCCAAGTGGAGGACTTGCCCAAGTGCTGCCACAAGGGCAAGCACAAAGGAAAAGGTAAAATCATCTCCTTTCCAATCTTAACCAGAGGATACCAAAACAAGGCTGTTCCAAACCAGGTGTGGTACAGCTGGTCAGTAAGAAATTTCCAAAACATTTCTGGGAACTTTCTGTTATGACAGATGGAAAAGAAGAGAAAGGAAATTAAAAACAACAACCACCCTCTCTTCAGCATATACAGTGTGATGAGAATGATCTCTCCTCTGTCTTCTAACTTGGGGGTACAAAAACAAGTGGCAGACAGGGTGCAAGAATGTTCCTTCCCATGCCAACACTCACCTGGTACCAACTGCCTGCCCAGGGTAATGAACACTCTTGAACACAAGGGCAAAAGCACCTTCCTGCAACAAGAGAAACAAACTTTATCCCTTCAGCTGAGGCACGGGCACTGTGTCAGTGTTCCCAGCACACAAACTGCTCCTGTGTTTCTGTGGACACAGAAGTGACACCAAAGAGGTTTCACAGATGTTTCCAGAACCCCCATCCTGGAAGGATGTCCCTCCCCTGAGCCTGGCAGCACATCCTCAACCACTGAATGAGCCTCCTGAACCCCAGAGACACTCGGACTCCCTTGGTTATCCAAGTGGCTTCTGCCTTAGCTCAGGGTGCAGAGCTGCAGAGGCAAAGACCTGCTAAAAGAAGCACCAAAACTCGAGGGCGTTTGCTCAGCTGAGGTGCCACGACCTGCCAGCAACACGAGCTCTTGGCCTGTTGCTACAGCAGCTCCTGGCAGGCAAACCAGTGAAAACCCAGCTGAAGCAGGTGCTGTGGGGTGAGGGGTGAACTGTGGTGGATCCTGCTCCTGCACACAACCAGGCAGTGGAGGCAGAGGCTCCGCGGAGCAGCTCCCACCAGGGGTCAGCAGCAGCCCCGGCTGGAGCTTTGGGAAGCACTGGAAGCAGCACAGACTCTCCCAGGCCGGCTCCCTCCCTGCTCCACCACCCCAGCCAGGGGCTGGCAGCCTCCAGGACCTGCCGTGCCCCAGAACGGAGACATCTCCCAGACAAACGGCCAGGAGAGCCGAAGGAGCATGCGGGATGAACAGCCAGAGGCAGGGGAGCCAAAACCACGCCTTAGCACGCGCCGTGTGCGTGTGTGTGTGTGCGTGTGCGTGTGTGTGTGTGTGTGTGCGCGTGTGTGCGTGTGCGTGTGTGCGTGTGCGTGTGTGTGAGCCCTGCCCAGCTGCCCCGTGTGCCCCCAGCATTACCAGCTGCTGGATGACCCTCTCCACCAGCGTGGAGAAGCTGATGTCGTCGCTGTCGCGGTTGTCGTACATGTACTTGACCAGCTTGACGATGCTCTCCGTGTCCGTCTCCGACTCGAAGTCGTAGCCTTTGCTCTCCTGCAGGGACAGCCCGTGTGGGTGACCAGCCCTCCTTCCCTTCCTCCTTCCCTTCCTCCCTTCCCACCTTTCCTTTCTCTGATTTTACTACTCCCTTTCCTTCACCTCGCCTTTAACTTTTCCTTCCCTCTTTTTTCTCATGCTTTTCCTTTTCTCTGCTCCTGCCTTCCCCCCTCATCTTTCCTTTTCCTTCCCTTTTTCCTGCCCTTCCTTTTCTTTCCCACCTCTCCCTTCCTCCCTCATCTTTCCTTTTCCTTCCCTTTTTCCTGCCCTTCCTTTTCTTTCCCACCTCTCCCTTCCTTTCCTTTTACCCTTCCATACTGCAGTTGTTCTTACTCTTGTCTCCCTCTTTTTTTCCCCATGCTTCACTCTGCTTTTCCTCTTCCTGCCTTTCCTTTTTCCTTCTTTTTCTCCTCTTCTCACACTTTCCTCCCATCCTTCCTGCCTTTTAAATCCCAAGAATATCAGGAGAGGAGGAAAGGGCAGTGAGGGGAGTGTGAGGGGAGTGGAGGAGTGTGAGAATAAAGGAGTGAGTGTGAGAATGTGAGGGGGAGAGTCAGGGTGGGAGGACACAGGGGGGGGTTTGAGTGGGAAAGTCTCAGTGGGAGGAGGAGTGGGGGATGAGGAGGGAGTGGAAGGTGGGGGGTGTGAGCAGCGTGGTGAGTGTGAGTGTCAGAAGATGGGGGGGGAATGTGGGGAGTGGGAGTGAGGTAGGGGATGTAAATGTGAGAAGGTACTCACAGAGTAGGAGAGTCTGTGAGTGTAAGGGACGGAGTGGGAGTGCAAATACGGGTGGGAGTGCAAAAATGTGGGTGGGGGAACATGAATGGTGGTGAGAGGTAATGTGAGTGGGGAAATCACTGTGAGAGGTGAGTGAGGAGTGAGTGGAGACGTGAGTGAAGGAACAGGGTGAGTGGGGAATGAAATGGGAAAGTGAGAGTGAGAAAACAAGAGGGGGAGCGAGCTGGGAAGGGCGGGAGAGCAAAGGGGAGTGGGAAAGGAGGGAGGGTCTCACCCCCCAGGGGTCACTCACCAGGAATTTCTGCAGGTCCTTGTAGTTGGTGATGATGCCGTTGTGGATGACGATGAACTCTGGGGACAGAGGAAAGGCCCTGCTCAGCCCCGTGCCAGCCCCAGCCTGGCAGCAGAGCCCACTCACGTCGCTGTGGGACAGGCCCTCGGCAGGATAAAGCTCATTTCACCTCCTGGAGCCACCCTGCTCTGCCCCCCTGGCATGGCTGGGAATGGGGGGGGTAGGTGACCTGGGTGGTACCAGGGCTACCCAGGCCCTGCAAAGCCTCTGGAGGCACCTGAGCCTGCTGGGAGCAATGAACTCCGTGCTGCTGCTGCTGCCAGCTGAGCACTGCTGTGCCCTGGGCAGCCACACCCAGCACAGCCCAGGCTGTGACAGCCCCAGGCACACCAACCCCCTTCCCCACAGCGGGGACTGGGGGAAAAAAAGTGTATGAAATTCCATTCCAAAGAACAGCCAGGAAAATTCTCACCGTCCCAGCTCCTTCTGTCTTCTCCTCCTTGCTCTGTGCCCACACAAGGCCTGGGCACCCACCCCAGCCCCTCCAGGGACCCCTCACTGTGGGGACTCTCCCCGTGGCTGGACCCCGAGCCCAAGCCCTGCGGCTTCAGCGCAGCCGGGCTCAGCACCGCGGCCTGGGGGAGCCCAGTGCCTGTGTCCAGCTGCCCCTCCCGGGGCACGGAGGGGGCAGCAGCTCTGCCAGGGCCTGCAGGAGCTGCTGAGGAGCTGGGGGTGCTGGGAAGGCACTGACCATTGTTCTTGTCCGAGCGCTGCGGGTGGCTGTTCACAGGCTTGGGCTCCCCGTGCGTGGCCCAGCGCGTGTGGGCGATCCCCAGGTGAACGTCAAACTCGATGTCCAGGTCCATGTCCTGTTGCTCTGCAGAAGAAAGTTTTAGTCCTGAGGGGTTGTCCATACCCCAGGAGTCTCACAGGGCCTCGGGGACTGCGGGACAGCAGTGCTGACAGAGCCAGCAAATCCCACAGGACACAGAATCACCGAGTTGTCAAGGCTGGGAAAGACCTTTAGGATCAGCCCCAAGGGCTTTCAGGGCAGGGCAGAGGCACACAGAAAACAGCCCTGCACTCCCCACTCTGCCAAAACAAAAAGCAACCTTTAAGGAAGAGTCCAGCCCTGAGCTGTCCCTCAGGGGTGCTCCTTGCCATGCTGTCACCCTGGCTGAGCCAGCCCTGCACACCACCATGGGTATTCATGCATCCCTAACCCCTGTCTCTCCAAAGTCTACCATGAGCATCAATATTTCTTTGGGAAAAAATACTCCTCTTACTCCACAAGTGTTTCCACAATCTCTTTAACACTGTGTATCCTGACATTTTCCTGAGCAGGCAAACCTCCCTTCAGGAATCCTCTGTCCATCTCCTGTTTCTGTACCACGTATTTGTCCTGGTTTAGGGCAAATTTGGGAGAAACACCCCACCTTGTCTGGGCTTTACACTAGGATTAGACTGACCCACCTCCCTCTGGGACACTCAGCACACTGTGCCTCAGGTGAACACAAGAATGGGTTAAAAAGACTTGAATTACACCAACACAGCAGCTTCTGAATGTGAGGCTGAGTGCTCTGAAAAGCATCTCCCGCCCTCAGACAGCCTGTATTCCACTCCCAACAACTCTGTGCATCTTTGCATTGAGCTCAGATTTCATGAATTAAAGTTTAAATAAAGGGAACAGAAAGAGATGCAGAAGCCTGGGGAGGTTCTTACAGCATTTCTCCTTCTGCCCAAGTTCTAGGTCTTGATAATTATCTCCTGCTAATTCCTCTATCCCCAGTTCAAGGAGGTTTTTGGTTGCTTGTTTTGGAGTTTTTCTTGTCTGTTTTCCACTATGTATTTCAGGTCTATTTTACTTTAGTGGGATGCAACTCATTTGTCTTGGAAAAATCAGGATTTCTCTGTAACTTCACACCAACAACCACAGGATCATCGGGCTCTTCACAGCTCATTGCTGAGCGTTTACACCTCTGGCTCTTTACACACGGGTAAAACAGGTGAAATTCAAAATACAAACGAGGTGAAAAGGAGGAAAGGAGATACTTACTGTGAACCTCTTCATCCAGAGCCTTCACCTTCCCCGTCTGCTTGATAATGTGGATTTTGCAAGCATTGGCTTCCCAGTCTTTGTCATTTCCTCCATCCAGTCCCACACCTAAACCCCAGCGTGGAACACGGAGAAAAAGGGTCAGGTGCAGAAGTTATTACAGCACTTTATGTCAACAAATTCTGCCCCTTTTGATTCTTCCTGAGCCCTTTCTCCAAAAGCTGGCCTGCCACATAAAGGCAAGAAACCCCTTAGATTAGAACTAAGTTTTCCCTTTTGTCATCTTGTCAGTATTTTTAAAGCCTTAGGAAACAAACAAACATCAAGAACGCTCATAGAAATCTGTACATTGAAGTCAATCCAAACCTCTGACCACAGGCACATCCAGTTTGTGCTCCAGCTTTCTTCAGAAGCAGAAGGTGGTGGAAACCATTCCCAATCACTGAGGGAAGACCATCACTTAAAGCCCAAGCTGCCAGGAGAGCTGAGAGAGAGGTACCTGCAGAGTCATAGCCCCGGTACTCCAGGCGCTGCAGCCCCTTGATGAGGGTCTCCAGGATCTCCCTCCTGGTCCGGGGAACATGGTAGTTCAGGTAAGCAAAGATGCCTGCGTGGGGAAAAGAGAATCATCTCACACCACAGGCACAGCTGGGGGAGCACCAGCTGCCCACTGCTGCGGGCACAGGAGCTCCCACTGCACTCCCAGCCCTGCCTGCCCCAGCCAAGGCTCAGCAGGGAGGGGTGGCCCAGCTGGGAGGAGAGGGAAAACCAGAGTGTTTATCCCTGCCTGTACTGCAAACACACACTAAACACCCATCCAGGAAGGAGCCAACTTGGCATTTGTACTACTAATTACAGCACAATTATATTAAGATTATTCATGAGGCCTGTGGGGGAAAAAAAAACTGAATCCAAGACTAAGAATGCCATGAAAAAACCCTCAACCCTCCCAAAAAAACCAACCCAAGGAATTCAGTGCTTCTCAGAAAACAGAGACTATGAAAACTAAGGAAACCAGAAGAAACACAAATACAGTGTTAATGCTGCAAAACAGGGACATGCTCTTCCAAAAAACAGACCCTGGGAGATTCAGTTCAGCTTTTAGATCCTGAGAGGAAAATAGCTGGAATGATAATGGAGATGCCAGTGGGAAAATCAAATTCTAAGAACTCATCTGTGAGCAACACATTTTACAAATGAGAAGGCAAGTAAGACAGGGACGTTTAAAACTCACCTTGGAGAAAACAGGGAAAAATGAAATAAAAATAGGATATGCATAAATTATGCAACAATAAAGTAAAAACTGAGACCATAAGGCTCCTGTAAAAGAACACAAGTCTTCCTAAATGCACGACTTACTAATCTGCAGGCTAAAATCCAATATTTGAAGGCTTATCACCCGTTTGTGATACTTATCACGATGAACTACGTGTAAATAAACTTCATTTATTGGAAATATTTACAAATGTGCTTCGTTTTTCCCTTTACAAACATCCTGTAATGATGTAATACTTCATAGCTGGGGAAAGTTTGAATCCCCATGCAGAAAACAGCATTTTTACTGTCTCTTAACTGAGCACAGCTGAGCAATCACACCTTGGAACCACTTCCAATTTTAAGTACAGCTCCCCGCTCCACCTCAGCCCAGAAAAGGCCTTTGTCACACACCAGAGACACATTTTCCTCCCAGCCACAGTGGCCTGTTCAAGCCTTGCTCTCTCCCTCCCTGAGCTGATACCCAAATCAATGGACACAGCCCGAGACACGCAAAGACATCAAGAGCTTTGTCAGGAGCCCTCTCACAAGTGACAACTTCTCAAAGTGACAGTGAGTTCTTTGAAATCACTCAGTGGAAACGTTGCTTTGGATGGAATCCCAAGGAGTCCCACCAGGGTCCCACATGGTGCACCCCCAGCCTGGATGCCAGGTGCTGAGCAGAACGTTCCCCAAACCAGCCCAGCACGGGCTTCAGGTCCCCAGCAGACCCCAAAAAGGAGTTCTGGTTTCAGTGCACATTTAGATGCCCTTCCTCACAATGCTTCCAGCAATAAGGCCTCACCTGCTGTCTGTAACACTGCAGAAGGAGCCAGCAAGAGGAAGCACTCCAGAAAACCAGGATGTGTGATGACATTTAATCACTCTGCCTTGAGGAGCCCTGAGCTGGCATTGTTCGAGCTGAAATACACGTGACACAAAAATCCAAGCCTGGGAACTTCCTTCTCGTCCTCTGTAATTGTGAATTCCCAGCTAGGAGAGGACAGCAGCAAGGTCTGCAGGAATTCCTACCTGGCAGCCTCAGAAAGCACAACAGCCCTGCCTGGAACACAGTGACACACTCAGGACCCGACACCAATCCAGAATCTCAACAGCAGTGACACCTCCCAGCGTAATGAAACATTTCAGCTGCTAACCTGACACAGGTAATGAAACATTTCAGCTGCTAACCTGACACAGGACTCTGCATGCCAGACCAGCCCAAAGCGTGTCAGCTCATCAGCCAACTCGTGAATCACGCTGAGAGCCACAGTAATAAGTTCTCTCTGCACTTCTCTCAAGTGAAACACCTTGAACAACATCATCTAGAATATAAAACATTTCCTTTCTTGCAGGTTTGCCTTAAACACCTTACCTGGGGAACCACCAGAACAGGCATTCACCTGCTTCTGACACTCAGCTCTCTCATAGAACTGATTTTTAATACTCAAGCACAAATCCTAGGCCTTCTTAACACCAGCAACACAAAAAATTCCCTATACAGACTTGGTAATTTTAACAGAATAACATTTTCAACAAACGGGCATTATTGATTTCCAAAGCTGACAGTCAAATACTTTTTCTGAGCCTTATTTTCCCCATGAACTTTTCTGGAGCTCAGGTTCCTTAATCTCATAGCACGTTCACAGGCAAATGAAATGAATCACCCCTTCCAGGTAAATGATTGAGACACATGAAGGAACTGCTTCTTGCAATCCTTTTCCTACAAAAGCAGAAAAGCCTTCAGGCTGGGTTTGCTTCCAAATTCCTTTTCCTATTACTGTTAACTCATTTCCACAGACCTTGTTATCAGTACATGCACCTGGCAATTCCAAGGAATCCTTTATCCCAGAACTGCTGCTCAGCCCCACTGCAGGAGCTCCTGTTGCTGCTGCCCAGCAGTTCAGGGAGGTCCCTGTGTCCCAAAACATCCCTTTTTCAGCCCAGTCTGAGGAGCACAAGGTCAGGCCCAAGCTCCCTGCCACTGTTATGTCTGGGAGCTGCACAGGGGACAGCTGACACTCAATTCATCACCTCCAGGCTGGGAAAAAAGCACAAACAGAAAAACATCCACTCCGTGGGGATCCACATTTGTCCACTGGACACTTCTCTCGCTGCCCACGCAGCACTCAGCTCCCTCTCCAGCTGAAAAGGGCAGGATTTCTCCTGCCCAGAGGAAACAACCAGAGCAGCAGTTCCAGGGACTCACAGTGGACCAGAGCCACTGCTCCATGCTCCACTCCAAGGCAGACACCAGGTACAACCCAGTGTAACAGATGTGCAAGGGCTGAGCATCCCCACTGACACACGTGGAACCCCAGAGCTGAAAACTCAAGTCCATCCTAAGCCCATTTTTATCTTCAGTCATCACTAATAAACCAAAACCTGAATTCTACAATCCAAGACCTGAATTCTACAATCCCTTTTTGTCATTAAAACCAGTTGTGGCATATGACAGGTTTACTGATTTACAGATTTACAGGTCTGTGGAGCCTGGCTACCTTGAAAAACCTGTTTCCTGAACTGTTTCACCACTGAGGTGGTTCGGTGCACTCGGACCAAAGCACACCCAGCTCGTGCCTGGCCAGGTGTTCAAACTGCAAGTGTCTCACACACAAGCAAGGACAAAGCCCATTTTTCACTAACACTATTAGAAACAAAGCCCCAGCACATCTAAACACAGCAGGCACCAAGGCACTTGAGGCTCCTTTCCTTTGCCTGTCCAGCAGCACAAGCCCATCACATCGTGGGATGTGGTAAGGTCACAAACCTGAACATCAGGCTGAAAACACTGCGTTGGTAATTCCAGTCTGGAAGCTGCTGAAGCTCTCCTTTCAGTGCCACAGACTGAGGTACCTGAGAATTCGGGTAACAATAGCACCACTGTCACATTTATTTCTTTTAAAGCTCACCTTAACAACTACCTTTCTGTGAACTGGATGAAACTGAGCGTGGAAGGGCAGCCACCAGGCAGCGGGGCAGGGTAAAGCCATGTCTACCCATCCCCACCCACAGCTCCGAGACAGGAATGTTGTGTCTGAGGGCTCAAACACCACAGCAGGCCCTGCAGCTGCCACAGCCTGGGAAATGAGGCTCCAGACAAACCAGCAGCCTCTCCCTCCAGGACACATCCCCGACTCCCAGAGCAGCGCTCAGCAACAGAGACAATAATCCCCAATGCTTTTCTCACTCTTTCCAGAAAATGTTTCAATATCCAAGAAGAACTTCACTTGTATCAAACAGGGGGGAGACGCCTTAAATCCCGAACACAGGCGAGTAACTGCCCGGCGCTTCCACGGCAGAAAGACAAAGAGCAGAATGTTAATACTGCACATTTCAAAGGCCGGACCTCCAATACGGCAAGCACGAGGCACCAAAACCATCCCTATTCTTGCAGCAAGCTATTTATAATAATAATTATCCTTCCTATTCTTAGCTTTGCTCTGCTTTGTACTTTCAACACGAATTAACGCGGTGTTAAATGTGAGCTGGGGTACGAGTCTCTGACTGATTCTCCACAGCACTCCACAGCTTGACAGCTTGAAGGCAATGCCGGTTCCATCCCACAAAAACAATGAGAGAAACGGCAACTTGCACATCAAGTGTAAAACCCACAGTCTCGCTGAGAGCATAATTTTGCACACAAAAACGCAGGAAAAGAAAGAGAAGGTAGTGTGGAAAGGAAAATAGGAAAATCCAACAGATCTCTGCTGCATAAATTTCCATGGAAAAACATGAAGACGACGGGATAGGAAGAGGAAGAGGAAGGATAAATGACATTCCTGTGTGTAAAGGATGGGGCAGGGTGGTTTTATTGCCATGGGAAGCGGAGTGGAAGGCACGGCGGCGGGAGGAGAACCAGAACCAGCCCCGGCCCGAGCTCACCCCGGGCTGGGGCCGAGCTCGAGGCACGGTCCCGGCACAGCCGGGCCAGGGGACGCACGGCCCACACCGAGCCAACCCGGACCGACCTGCGGAAAACAAATTATCCGGACCTGTAACGCCTAAAAAACACCACCACGGCCGGCACCGGGAGTGGGAGTGGTGACTCCGACAGGAGCCACGGCTGGCAGCGCCACCGGAGCGCCCCTTCCCAGCCGCCCTGCCGCGCCCCGGGGCTCCGGGTCAGCCGGGAGCCGCGGCGGGACTCCCCCGGCCCCGGCGGGGCGTCCCCGGCAGCACCGAGCCAACCCCGCCGGCACAGGGCGCACACCGCCCAGCCC